>UXGC01001339.1:0-25737 GCA_900480045.1 Eurytoma adleriae
AAACACTTATGAACCATTTAGAAGAAGTAAAAACACTTGCAAAATTAAACCACACTAATATTGTTTCTTATAAACAAGCTTGGATAGAGCCTATGTCTGAGTTTTGTGTCCAATCGTTGCAGTTTAAAGAACAAAACATATATAGTATTTCAAAGACAAGTGAAGTAATATGTAAAGGTAATTCATTAAATCAGGGCAGCAGTCAAAGTTACGAAAATTGTGTAAGTGAAAGATTTCAGAAACGATCGAGTGAGATGTGTAATTTAAGTTTTGGTAAATTTACGAAAGGTTCAGATATAGTAAGTACAGAGTCGTGCAACATAAATTCAGATGTAGTATCATTTAGAGATGATAATGAAGTAATAGATACAAGCATTGAAAGTAATTTAAATACTAATAACATTGTAGAAATAAATTCTGGAACTTCATCAGAAGAAAGTAAATCTAGTGATGACTTGTTTGAGGATCGCAAAATTTATCAGTATACTAGAGAAACGGTAAATTTTTAGTTTATGAAAATAGTATTCTTTTTTTTTTTTTGAGTATTATTTTTAAATTTTAGAGTAACTGTGCAATTTTATACATTCAAATGGCATTATGTGAAAAAACATTACGACAGTGGTTAGATGAAAGAATAAAACCCTCGACAATCTCAATGATAGCAATGATAGCTACTCAAATACTTAGTGGTCTTAATTATATTCATTCATTAAATATTGTTCATCATGATATCAAAGTAAAACTATTATTCAGTATACACTTAATCATTTGTCAATTATTTTAAAAATTTTCAACCATTAAACATTTTTTAGCCAAGTAACATATTTATTACAACAGGAAAATTGCAAATACAATTAGGAGATTTTGGTTTAGCTTGTCCCTTACAAAGAGACAGTCATGATGCTATTGTGGGGACTTGCATGTATGCAGCTCCAGAACAATTAAAAGGAGAATGTAATTCTAAGGTACGAGATAGTAAACTCTTTAAAATATATTGTTCTCTTTATTAATTATAAAATACATTTTCAGAGTGATATTTACAGTTTAGGAATTGTTCTTATAGAATTGCTGATTCCAATGCAAACATCAATGGAATGTATAAAAATGATTGAGACTCTACAGGCTGGTAAAGTGCCAGCAAGTTTAGCTGATTCTCATCCAAAATGGGTAAATAGATTTATTTAAATACAAGATTATTTTTTGACCAGTATATTTGATTTTTGCTTTTTCTTGCAGATCGACATTATCAATCAGTTAATAAAAAAAAACCCATCTCGACGGCCCTCTGCAGAAGAACTTTTAAAAGAGTTAAAAATTGACAAAGATTTAACAATAACAAAATTACGAGATGAAAATTGTAAGCTACTAAATGAAAATATTTTGCTGAGGAACGAAAATAAGGAAAAAGACAAATTAATTCAAAAACAAAAACTTGAGATAGAAGATCTGTTATCTAAATTAGCTAATTTAGAATGTTAAAATGAGAAAAATTTTCACCATACTTTTTCAATGGATAATAAGTAATAAAAGGTATTATTCAATTTAAATATTATATTGAACTGTTTTTTTCATAATTGTTAACAATTGTATCTAGTAGTTTTTTAAGCTCAATACCACTGTCAATCCTTGAGTGATACGTGTTTGGTTTAGAACATTGTTTCAGTAAAGTTGTCAGCATTGGATACTGACTCAAAATTTTCTGAGGAAGATTATGTAAAAATCCTTCATTGTACGTATTTGTGTATTCACCTTGTGCAATAATATGCTGAAAAATGTCATTAACAGTTATTGAATAGTCATACAATTATTTTTATAGATATTGTGTACATTTTTAGTTACCTGGCATACAGCGTAGTAGTTGTGATCACTAATTTTGTGATTACATATATCAGTTGGGGAAAATACAAAGCAATTTTCACATTCCACATCGAGATCATTACTGTATATTTCATTCCACTCTGTAATGTTTTGTATAGCTAAAAATGGAAAATTTCATCAAGTAGCTCAAAATTATTTTTAATGTTTTTAAATAGCTTACCATCCATAGGAGGAAATTTATCAACAATTATTATATTCTCCAAATCTATAAATATTGCCTCATTTTTATCATTAACGACAATGTTGTCCATAGATATGTCTGTTAAATAAAAGGCAAATTTAGAATTTTTATAAGTAAATTTAAAAGCAGCTTCTAGTAAACTAGAAGCTATTTTTACTCTTTTAATCCAAGGTTCATTGATAAAAGCGGAGAAAGGTTGACCACTGTATTCTTCAATAATAAGTCGACCACAAGCTCCAAAATATATTGGAGTTGGCCAACCATCAGCAGCTGACAGTAGCTGTAAGATAAAACTTTAAGTTAGTAAATGAAACATGATAAAAACTGAAAAAAAGTTACCTGCAGAACAACAGGCTCAGGATTAATTTTAATGGAAGTCCAGATAAATTTATATAAATTTTCATCATTTTGAGAACTTTTTACTCTGATGTACGACAATAACTCATCAATGTGTTCTATCGAAGGACAAACTCGTATTTTGTTATTTGGGTCAGACATATTTGAATTGTTCAGTTCTGATATAATTAAATGATAAAAATTGTTTTTTTTTCTTTTACTATGGAATTTTTTAAAACAAAGTCCCAACACTTCAAAGTCATTGCATATCAATTGATCAAAAGTTTCCAGTTCTGAATTATGTGCTAATTTTTTCATGATAACTGGTAGACCTTTGTATTTTCCATAATAAATATTTTTAACACCAAATATATTATTGAAGACAGAAGGAAAATTTTGGTATGCAAAATTAACTTTATTTTCAACAATTTCTTGGCACATAGACAATCCAAAACATGCAGGACATTTGTTTTGTTCTGTAATATCAATAACATTTAAACTGAATTTCTTAAATAAAAAAGCAAAAATTAAGATTGAAAAAGAAATGGAAATTGAAACAATTGGATTCCTTAAAGTTTTTAACATAACTTGGACTCATAGTTATAAGGTTTCGGTTCGGCAACTTTGCCAATTTGACTATATGTGGCAAATGAAAATTTGCAACTGCTGTCACTTGCACATTGCAATTCCAAGGGTCATGACGTCATGTAGGTTTTTATATATTATATTATATGTGAGTTGAGTGAGCAACTTGATGAGTAGCGTGATTAAGCCGAGCAACCAACGTCACTACCATACCGACTGCAGCTAATTTTCAAATGTTGCAGTTTATACACATATGTGTAACTGCAGGTGCTCACAGAGCCTGACGATCATCGGCCATCAGAAATTAACTCAGAATTTCTATTTTCAGAGCAAAAAGTACCATTGATGTCTATATAAGAAAAAATCTGACAATTTTTCCCTTTTATGCAACTACGATGCAGAGCAAACAAGTTTTGAGTATGCTATAGCAGATAGCTAGGTCGGTTTTACAGTAAACTACCGTTGATCGTGTTGCCGACTATATATCATGTATACCGCGTTTCTCTCCGACAAACACCGCATGGACCGAGAAGAAAAATGCCGTAATCGTGCCGGCAACGTGCCGTCTTCACGTATTAAAACTGCTACTCCGAAGAAACGATGTGTCTTCAATGCGAAAGCACGATGCTCCCACAATGTTTGTTGGGTCTGTTTTCCTTTTCCGCATATATCTGCGAGCAATCTCTATTCTGACTATATATTCTCTCGATCACTCTCTCCGCTCTCGTGAGTGTGTTTCGCTACGGCTCCACCAGGCTGGCAGGCTCCACGCTCGCTGCAAATCTGCAGTTCGCAGGCGACAGACCCCAGCGCTCCTCGGGGCCCTGGAGAAAGATATTATATCAGTGTAGATAGTAGATATCCGATTCAGAGTTCAGACTAATATAAATGTCCAAAAGTATAAGCTGATAAATTTATACAAATTAACTTCTTATCCAATGTAGACCATTTTTTAATAGTACAAAAGGCAAATATATATTGTTATATTTTATTATTTTTTATAGTTGTAATAATAAATATGTGTAATTTTATTACAAATTTCAAATTTTTATTCATTTAGTCAAGTTTTTAGAAAGAATAAATAATTCTATCATTATTACCTTATCATTTTTATTTTTCTTAATATTTTATTTACTTTCATGTTAGATATTTTAAGATTTCTTTCAACAGGTGTATATATACCCATAGGAAAAATGTCTGCAGATAGTTGAGTTGCAAAATTTTCCACACATATTTCTACAGACAAAAGCCCTGCAGCAAATTTCTTTCCTGTGGGTAAATTAAAAAAGTCATAAGTTTTTTTATCTTCTTATTAAATATTAAATTTAATTTTAGTTTTATTGCATTATGCTTACTTAATTCTTACTTTTTATCTAAGTATATACTATTTAAGATACAGTACTATAATGGACGATATTACTATAAAAGATTGGAGACCATTTGTGTATGGAGGATTAGCATCTATTGTTGCAGAATTAGGTAAGATTTTGTTAATAAACTCTTTTTGTAATATTTTATTACTTAATGAAAAAAATATTTACTTTAATTTACAGGTACTTTTCCATTGGATACAACAAAAACACGTTTGCAAATTCAAGGACAAATACATGATAAAAAGTATTCGTGCTTAAAGTATTCTGGTATGACCGATGCTCTTGTACAAATTTCAAAACAAGAAGGTTATAAAGCCCTATATTCCGGGTTTGTATTATGTGTATTGATATTAAACTGCATATTACTTATAGTTTAAAAAATGTATTTATTTTTAGAATTAGCTCAGCAATATTGAGGCAAGCAACTTATGGAACTATTAAATTTGGAACTTACTATTCTCTTAAACAATATGCCACAGATAGGTGGGGCACTAATGATCTTGTTTTAATTAATATTGTCTGTGCAGCTATAGCAGGAGCTATATCAAGTGCAATTGCAAACCCAACTGATGTAGTAAAAGTGCGTATGCAAGTAACTGGTCTAGAAACAAATTTAACCTTATTTGGTTGTTTTCAAGATGTCTATCACCAAGAGGGCGTAAGAGGTTTGTGGAGGGTAAATATATTGTAATATTTCTTTTACTTTTTATAGATACGTATATAAATAATCTCTTAATAAATTACATCTCAACAGGGAGTGGGTCCAACTGCTCAAAGAGCAGCTATTATTGCAGCAGTGGAACTGCCAATATATGACTTTAGTAAAAAAGAACTAATAGCGTACATAGGTGACAGTGTTACTAATCATTTTATGTAAGTAACTTGATAAGTTAACTTATTTCTCTTATTTCAATGTCAATGAAACAATTTCCAAATGCAGTTCAAGTTTTATTGCCAGTATGGGAAGTGCTGTATCATCCACTCCAATTGATGTTATTAGAGTAAGATAGATAATAAAAATAATAAGAAATAAATTCAATCAATTTATCTTTTAAAGTTTACACTTAAATTATTTTATTTATTTCTTTTAGACTCGATTAATGAATCAAAGACGATTGCGTACAGAAAATGGAACTTTACCACCTCATATTTACTCTAGTAGTATTGAATGTTTCATTCAGGTAAATTATTTTTACACTTTTACTTTTTTTATTCTATAATAGTGTGATTTATTTTATTTTTAGACTTTCAAAAATGAAGGTTTTTTTGCACTTTATAAAGGATTTGTTCCAACATGGCTTAGAATGGGACCATGGAATATTATCTTTTTTATTACTTATGAACAATTAAAACGTTTTTAAAAAAATCAAATACTTTTCTTAGCATAAAAATATGCAGAAGAAGTATTAAAAAACGATTTTATGTAAATAATAAAAGATCTGCTGCTGTGTAAAAGTAATTAAAAATACCTAAGTACAAATAGTTTAAGTCATATCAAATTATATTACTTATCATCCATCATCGTCTTTATCACTATATCTCATCATCATTATATATTAGTATGCATGTAGTAAATATTTAATCTTACTTTTAGCATAAAAGAATATATTAGGCACATTCATCTACTACAGAAATAGTAAGACCTGTTGTACTTTAAAATATTTAAGATAGTTAATTCTTCTATGATAATTATTATGTGAATAAGAATAAATGCAAAAAATTAATAAGCATGATTAAACCGTTTAGAATTTTTTTCAACTGACCTGAAAAAGGCGATCGTCCTACGTAGGAATTCTGCTGACGCAAGTCTGCTGCATGCCTACTGCTTAGTATCTGACGCAATTTATCTGCTGCAATTCTGTTGCAATTCTGATGGCTAGGCAAGTGCAAAATATCAACCCCCTATTTGCAATTTAGTAATGCAAGTCTGCTGCAATTCTGCTGTTCAATATCTGACGTAATCATCTGCTGCAATTCTTTCGCAATTCTGATGGGCAGACAAGTGCAAAAATATCAACCCCCTGTTTGCAATTTCAACTACTGTAACTCTGACGCAATTCTGTAGTTTAGTATCTGACGCAATCTTTACCTGACAGATATACACTAAAATAGCAAAGCAGACTGTGCACGTCCTGCTCAATCGCAAGTGCGTCAGATTGTACTACCAGCTGCATTGGCTAAAAAAATGAAACTTTCTAAAGTATCATAGCTGTTTAAAGAAGGACTCCTCTATGGGACATGCATTGCTGATTAGAGGCAAAATGGATTGATAACCATGAGTATTAAAGATTCTTTACAAAATTAACCATTTAAAATTAGGTATATTGACGACGTACCTATAGATTTTATAATGTACAAGACAATTTTATTTATATGTTGTTAATTGAAATTTAGTCATAAAAAAATTTTTGTTATGTTTTTCTTAAAACTGAAATAAAGTACTTGTAAAATTTCAGATAAGAATATTTTATAGTTTTGTCACCTCTTTAAGTATAGTATAAGACAATTCAGTTGATGAATAAAATCTCATTAAATAACTAAATAGTGACAGGTGTTGCTTTAGAAATTTGACAAAACACATTTATTCAACTATTAATTAATATATTTACAAAATTTAAACATATAAAAATTTTATCTTAATTTTTTCATTGCAATCTTAAAGAATATATTGCTTAAGATTTATAAATATTATCACATACAATTCCATACTATAACTTTTTTATCTTGGCCACCAGTTATCACTTTTTTATTATCTTCAGTCACAGCTAGAGATACTAGAGCTCCTGAATTAACAATAAATAATTTAAATTATTAAACATTATACTCCTTGAATAAAAAGCAAGTAATTTTTGCATTAATTTGGTTTTGTTTACCTTCATGGCAATGAAATTTTGAAATAATTTTTACAGTCTGTGGATCCCATAGTACAAGATCACCTTTAATGTCACCTATTAATAACTGGGAATTGATCCATGCTAAAGTCAATGGTTCTTCATCCAATCTTGTAATGAACGTTTGTGTGCTTGTTTGAACATCGATAAAACTTAGAAACTTATTATTTGCACATGATACAATATTTTTTGAATCTGGGCCAAAAATTATTGAATTAATTTTGGCTGTATGTTCTAAAAATATAATGTTTAAATTAAAATCACTTTAAAAGATGCATAATGTTAAATATATCTAAGGAAATTAAATATTCTTTTTAAATTACAAAACTGTACTGTTTGTTATACATTCTTCTGAAATTTTATAAGGGATATATATTTTTTGCTTGGAAGTTTTTATATTGTTATTTTAAACCAGTCTATGGTAATTAACTCAGGTAATTATATTATGGGATTTTACATTAAGGTAAGTAAGAATTTCTTTTGTCACCCTTTGATAAGATGTACTTAAATATAAATTTTTCTTCTCGTTTCATAAAAAGCAAAAAATTAAAATAAATAAATAACAATAAACTTTAAAATAATTATACAGCCTAGCAGCCCGGAAACACAACTTCCCGACCTAAGCCGCTTCGGAAACATTGTATTTCCGGCCTCCCTAGGCTGTAAAATATCGTACGCACCATAGGACAGAATAAATAAAGCCTTAGATCGCAAGTTTTTCGTCTTCGGCTTCATCTCGGAAAATTTACATGCGATCTGCGATATTCTTCATTTTCCCTCCCTAGCTACGTAATATTCTATTTCCAAGTAAAGTTTATTATTTTCAAATATTATTAAGTTAGTTCATAAATTTTTCAACTTAGCTATATTTTTTTAAAATTTTGTTTATATTTATGTCAATTTTAACTTGTAATAATTATGATTAAAATTTTAAAAGCTCATCCTGTACAAAATATTAAACTCCAAGTTATTAAGATGCTATTCCTGTATTGACCCTATCTAAAATTAAGGCTACATTATTAATACTTATTCAAAGACTAATATCGGTATAATATATACTCCACAGTTTGTTATTTTTAAATTATTTTGTATACTATGCACTAACTATTCACGTTTTCAAATTATTCTAAATATACTTAATAGATTTTTTTTAAATTACTCCCTAAAATTAATTTAAACCCGATTTAATAAAATTGAACTCCATTGCAGCTGCTATTGTAAAAATAATAAATTAATTTTAATAAATAAATTTTTAACCTTTCACAGTGAACTGAAGACTATATGAGTTGTTCAATTCCCATAAAAAAATTTCACCATCTTCAGTTCCAGTTGTTAGCATCGTTTCATCTCTACAACATTGAAATTAATTAAATAAATTTTCTTGAATTTTTCATTAAATAAAATTTGACATTTAATTACTTAGAAATATCGATGCAAGTAACTTGCGAATCATGATCCAGTTCAGCTACAAAATTTTCTGAAGGTTTAATTTTTTTTTCAGGATTTGGGCAATTCCATATTTTTGTTGTACAATCCCAAGAACACGATACAATAATATTACGAGTTTTACTGTAAGCTAAGCAAGAAACTGCATCTTCATGTCCGTGTAAAATATCAAAAACTTTTCCATATTCAATGTTGTAGAAAATTCTGCAATAATTTCAGCTGATTAACCAAATTACATTAAACTAATGGAAATTTATTAATATTTATACAAACAATGAATTGTCCCATGAACCAATGACAAGTACATTAGAATTTAAATATGTTCGATAAGAAATACATGAACATAAAGGTACCGATGCCAGTGATACACTTCTTAACAATTTTCCAGTTTTTAAATTATATATTTTCATAACACCATCCCGACCTAGTGAGACAATGTTTTCACCTTGTATCTCGTCATCAATTATTGTCACTGCACTCACAGGTTCTTTATGAATTTGAATTACAATTGAATTTTTTAAACTGATGTCAATTGGTGTACTTTCTATAAGTTTAATTGCCTTGTGAACACAGAGTATAAAAGAAAATTTTATAAAAATTAGATTTAAAATGTACCAAATATTGTCGACTTTTGTTGCAAAAACCGTGCTTCATTATGCACAAAATCAAAAGCCATTAGTCGTTTTGGATGAGGTAATTTAAAAATTTGTTTAGGAATTTGACCAAATTCCATAATTTGAACTTCTAACCCATGCCTATCATTAATGTCCTTTATTGTGTCTAAATCTATTGCTCCTTCATAACACAAATGAAAAAATACTGTAAAATAGCAAATTCGTTAAGTCATAATTAAAATTTAAAAATTATAATCTCAACAAAAAATAAGAATACCATTATCTGCTTTAAGAGATTCTTCTCCTTTTTGTTTGAAACCAAATATCAGGTCAATCCAATGATGTAAATTTTTTGATACAAAATCACTTTCTAAAGCATTTCGCAATTTCTGAACGAAATCAGAAGGATCTAAAATATATAAATATTAATAAAACATATGTGCACACATGGACACATGCAATAGTTAACTTCTTATTTATTCTACATATACATTGAATGAACCTTCAGCCCAAGGTGGTAATTGTACATTATTAATTTTTGTTCCATCGTGTCGAAATCCAAAATCAATACCATAACTGTTAACTAAAAAATCTCCGTGAGAATTTATGTCATAAAATTCAGGTATTAATTCTTTGAAGTCAGACATATTGACCAACACGTTTTTCCATACATCTGCTACACTGTCAATTTTTTTCATTTCAGAACAGAAATAAAAGATGTGTTGAACCATTAGAATAAGAGTATTTTTCTTTAAGAATAAAATTTTTCTTTAATAAAAAATTTCAAAAAATCTTTTCTGATACATTTATCTCATTAAATTAAAGAAATGTTGAAATTTATTAAATAGTGTCTAATCTAATTAAATATAATGTAAACAATATTTTAGTTGCTTCAAGATCACAATAAGGTAACTTTAAAAACATTAAATTTAATATTACCTGTTGAACATTCTATCAGGATGATCAAATCTTCCATTTTGCAAGCAAAGCATGTATTGTGGATATTTTCTTACCAAGTAAAAAAGCACAAAGCCAGGTGCACTATAGTGTGAACCATATAAAAATTTTGGTTCAGACATTTCAGCAAATCTAGCCTAAAACATTTATTTTTATTACAAAAAAGACTATTTATTCGGAATTTTGAGTAAATTATTTAATTTCATACTTTTAATCTTTCCAATCTTTCTGGTTCAAGAGCTCCAATTGGTTTGCTAAGGTCTCTGTAAATATTAGAATCGTTGAGATCAAGTTTTTGAGAGGTATAATCTTGCAATACCCAAGGCATAACAATGTATTGTGTCAAATCATGAAAAGTTCGATCAGCTAAACTAAAAATTAATTTTATTAATAATATCTATTTTACCTTCAAAATAATTTTAATTTTATGATGTAACATTAATAGATAAAAATAATCACCTACCTATTAATATATAAAAGATAATCATAATTGGATAATAAGCCGTTTTGCCATTGCATTGTCATATGATTTTGATATATTGTTTCAATTTTTAAAGCTTCTTGAGCAATTAAATTTGTGTATAAAGTATCTCTTTCCTCTTCATTTTTAGTTGCTAGGAAGAGATGTTCAACAGTGTCATTAGATTGACGACTCCATTTTATTTCAAGACCCTTTAATAGTTAGATCTGTTAATAAGAGAATATTTTATTTTCATGGGTATTAAGAAATGAATATTTTACCACTTGTCGTAAAAGGAATCTCCGTTTAATTATATTTTTTATATTTTTTAAATTTATTTTAAGAACTGGATACTGCAAATGAAAGATAAGGGTTATAAGATGCTTAATAAATATTGTAAATTAAAGAAAACTGGCTTACTTGATCCATATTATTGTAAGGTTGAAAATAAATTCTATGCATTGTAATCAAAATTCTTCCAGGATTTATGACTAAAGGTAGGACTTTACTAGCCTGTATTTCAAATACAACTTGTTCATATAAATCTTCCAACCATGAAGTATCGAATGAAAATCTTGATTGCCGTGAATGGACTATTGCCATAATCTGTCATAAATAAAAACATCAATAAAAGCAATAATAGTAATAATTGTAATAATATTTTAAATTTAGTTCAAAGACAATGAATACCATGGCATTTTGTTCAGCAGTAGGTAACGTTGCTGCTCTTAATAGTTGTAAAATTTGGGGCAGACAATCATCAATTTTAGCATAATTAAATGAGAATTGAAAATTAGCTGGTTCATGTATGAATCTGTAAGGAGCTAATATATTTCCTTCTAACATTTCTACATATTGTTTACACTTAACTAATAGAGTGTCTTTTAACCTAAAATTTTTGTGTAAAATAAATTTTCTTGACGGAATTAAATAAATAGTTAATTTATATAAATTTGCTTTTACCTTAATAAGTTATTATTTAAACTACTTTTTTCAATGATAACAGTGTCTTTTAGTTGAATTTTAATTAATGCCTGGTTTATATCTTTACTTACGAATACTAAAGATTTTGAGCATAATTTTAAACGACCATCTAACCATTGGTTCTTGTCCTTATCTGAATTTAACATAATCATTTGAACACTATAGTCTTCAAAGAATATCTCTCCAGGATCCAATAAAAGCATTGTAAACCTGTAGAAAAAAATGTGCCGTGCACCATCCAATAAATCTTAAATTTTTT
Source organism: Eurytoma adleriae (assembly GCA_900480045.1). Classification (NCBI taxonomy): domain Eukaryota; kingdom Metazoa; phylum Arthropoda; class Insecta; order Hymenoptera; family Eurytomidae; genus Eurytoma; species Eurytoma adleriae. The sequence continues at coordinate 11,965 of UXGC01001339.1, forward strand.
TATATACAAAATAATAAACTGTTGGAAACTTAAATACCTTTCTTTTTCCATCTTTTCAAAATCATAAATGAGATAAGAAGTAGATAGAGCTTAGCTAGCAATCAGCAATTTATTCATTGAGTTAGTATTGAAATATAATTTACTGACGTATGATTGATCCAGAGTGAGCAGAGCCCAAAGTCGATACAACTTACGGTTAGTTGTATAAAACGAATCGCAAGATCTTGATAAATAAAAGTTTTCTCTTTTTCCTTTTTTGTCCTTTCTAATTCCAAATTGCGTTATGTGAGTATTGTCATCGTTGTGTCTTCGTCTTAACTCGTCTTATACATATACTCCAGTTCCCAGTACAGCCCTTCTGCTACATCTCCTTATACCAACTGTATCGCGACATTCGTGACAATCGAGACTGTGAGTGGTCACTGGTCGAGTCTGCTTCCATTTTGTGCGTGGATTTGCATCTGATTGGTTGGATGTGACAATCGTATTGCAAATTTGCAAAATCAAATTATGAATTAATTGCTAATTGCTATAAGAAGCTTGTCCAGCTTTCCAGAATGTGCCGCATGCCGCAGGGTCGCACAAAAATTTAGCTTATGTAGGTTGCAGCCTGTAGAGTGTAGGCAGTGCAGCCGTGCAGGTTACTTATATGCATAATATGTGATCGAGTTGAATCGGCATGCATAATATGTGATCGAGCATGCATAATGTAGCGATCGAGTTGAATCGGGTGGTAGTTGGTACTCGCCCGCCGTGGCGCCGTGGCGCCTGTCGGTCCGTCCGGCCTCGAGACTCGAGAGTCGAGAGTCGACAGTTCGAGACTATACTTATATATATTATACTCGAGTCGTGGGGGCCGGGACACTCGCGGGTCGGGGCTCGACGGCTGAGCGGCTCAGCCATATTGCCATATAGCCATAGACTCAGCATTCGGCAAGTAGCAACGCTCCGACTCAACTCTCAAGACTCTCAACTGTGAGCAGTGAGCGCTGCGAAATAAGTATACCTGCATACCTGCCTTGTACCTATGTTTTTTAGGTTTTCCGACTTTCCGTTTTCATACGGCTAAGTTACGCAGATCGTATTAGTTAAACGCAGCGCAGAGCGCGAGAACTGCAGCTGTATTATGACTATTCAAGATAGCAACTGTTGCGAGGGACTCGATACTTGTGTGCGCTCACTATTGTAAAGTTTTGCCGTTTTGCTATTGCGGCCTGCGGGACAACTTGATAATCCGTTAATTTATACGTTCAGCTTATAGGCACATTCAGACGCTGAGTCGCTGGATTACTGGATATCGCAGGGATATAATAGGCAGGCATGCTGCAGCTGCGGTAGGTCCGCAGCAGTGCCGTATCCCATATTCCCGCGAGGCGCGAAGCCGTGGAGGGGAACAAAGGAGGGAGGGAGAGAGGGAGAGAGAAAGAAACATTGCACAGGCAACCATATTAACATTTAACATGCGACAAATGCAGCACTGTACGTATCGCGCTACCTTTCGAGCCATTGATAGTATTGATACACATCGTTCACAATTTCTTGTCGAGCTCGAGCGTTCATCATTCTCATCAGTGAATCGTTACTACCATTATCTTGGGCATTAACATTCTTGAACATCCAGTCCAACTTGTAGGTACTGTTAACTTTTAAATTCATCGTGTCTTTTTAATTTCGCTCGTACAACACATTTAGTAACACATTGAACGCGTCGTTCAACATTTTATAGTAATCATATTTCACAGATACTCGTTTAAAGCACCATAATACTAGCTGCAGCGCTTGAATAACCAGTCCAGACTCAAATTTGTTTTTAACTATAAATAATCAAATTATAAAATTATTGCTTCATCAATTGTCTCAAAAGCTTGGTAAGTCATCCTGCTGCTATACCCTGCCTATCTTTTCGCTTACATTTGTTAATAATTTACCTTTCTTCGTTTTATTCCATTAAATTTATTTTACTTATTATTGTTTCATTAAAATTTCAGCTTAAAATCTTCGACGCGCCTTCTGAATCATCTTGTTTGTGGTTTAAACATTTTAGGACTTATGTACAAAATATATTCAACATGTATTGGAATTTATTAGAGCTTTTAAAATTTTGCTGTAAATAACAAAAGAATTATTCAGGCTTAGTAATGGCTCAACTTTTTCAAGACTTCTCAATATTCTAGAATACAGTAAGTTTATGGAAATTGCTTTCAGTATCACTTTAATTCTTTGGAAACAAGAGGTTATAACACTAACCTGTTATATTTTACTGTTTTTTTTATGCTATGTTATTATTTTCATAATTTATATTAATTGTAAATTATATATTTTGTAGATTAAGGAGTAATTTAAAAAAGAATGGCTCGTCGGAGAAAAACAGAGGCAAAAACCTCTATAAAACAACAAACAAAACCTTCAGCGGTCAGAAAGTCAAGTAGGCAGAGAGCAAAAAAACAACTTGAAGAACAGAAAGTTAATGGTGACATTACTTCTTCAATAATTAGTTCTGACGATTGTAAAGACTTTAGTGATGATAATAACCATGAATTGAATAAAAATATTAATACAGTTCCTAAAAAATTGGTCAAACACAAGAATTTGGTTGATAAAGAAAAATCAATTATAGAAAATGAAAATATTCACAGCATGGAAAGTGATAGCCAGGACGATGTAGAGACTGATTCTCATTTGACTGAAAAACTCGAATTTTCAGAAGTGAAACATTGTAACAGCAATGAAAATACCTTAAATGAAGTTACTTGGCCAGAAGATATTATAGAAGAAACTATTATTTGTGAAGAAATGGAAGTAGAAGCAGAATTAAATGATGACTGTTCAGCAGTTCAAGGTGGAAGAGTTGTACTAGAAGAAGTGTTACTTGTAAACGATCCAAATTTTGTAGAAAAAGATATAGTAGAATACACAGTTATTCAAAGTGAAGATGGTTCAGAGTCTATGTTGGTTCCGTCGAATTCAGCAGAAAATATAATAACTATTAATGAGGATACAAGCAATTCAATAAGTTGCTTTAAAGTTGAGCAAGACCTTAGAGCTTTAAAAGTTTCAGATTCAGAAATCATTAATGCATCAAATATTGTTAAAACTATTGCAGTCTCAAAAAATGACGATAGTAATGAAAGGTCTTTATGCAGTGTTGATAAAAGTGATAGTGTCCCATTAAAGGATGATGTTTCAGTTGCAAAAGAGTCAAGATCGTTAAGAAGTGTAAGTAAAAGTAGTAAAAACCCAAGAACTAAAAATAATGAAAAAATTAGTGATAAGAAAAAAAGAACAGAAAAATTTGTCAGAAAAGTAAGTGAATCAGAAGATAAATTGTCGATTTTTGATACTAAAGAAAAGGTGACAAAAAGCAAAAAATCAAGTAGTTTGATTGACGAAAATTTAACTGAACAAAATAATATTAATTATTCTCTGGAACAATTAAAATGCAATATGTTGGTAACCCAAGAATATTATAGTTCATCAATGACTGGTAAAGTGGAACATTCAGAGGTATCAACTGCATTTTTGACTGATTGTTTAAAAATTAATAAAATTATAAGTAATGGTTTTATTTTGCAGCATAAAAGTATTTCTCTACACGGAGACACAAAAGTGGATGTTATAGATAATACAACGATGAAACCAAAAAGTGTGCTATTTGTCAATGAAGAACAATCTAGAGATAGTGAAACCGATGGAAAAATAGATTCTGAAGATGCTAAATTGTCAAGTAGTAGTGAAAATAGCAGTGATACCTTATTATCCAATAGCTGTAAAGTTTTAGATTTTAATGCAGAGAAAAAATGTATCTCTAATACAACAAATGAGATTGAAAAAAAAACAGGATTCAGGAGTCGCAGCGGAAGTACTGATACAACTGGTTCAGAAAGTGGATCCAACAGCTCAGGTGTTAGACGCAGCAATAGAATCAGAACTATTGGATTGATGAAGCAACGGTAAGTTTTTAAAAGATCTTGTTAAAAAATATTTTTTCTTTTATAAAAGTTATTGGTTCAATAAATTCCATTAACCTTTATTAAATTACACTATAGTGCTAATACTAAACTACATGTTTTAATACTTAAATTCTGACTACTAAATTCAATCAATTAAATTCTTTTTATTTTATATTTTAAAAAACAATTCTATCCATTTATTTTACATTTTATTTTTCATTGTACGTAAAATATTTTTAGTTCTCGTGGTCGTGGTGTAGTGACAAAGCCATTAGTAGATTCAATTAAAATTACAACTCAACCAGATCAAGATAAGTCTTTAATTACAATATTAACTCAAGATGATTCTAATCAGAATAAAGATAATATTCAAAAAATATCTGAAGTGCAATTGGATAAAGAAAATAGCAGTAATAAAGGTTCTACTTCTCAAGATGCAGTATCACATTCAACTTGTCCAACAGGTTACGATTCTGACTCTAATAAACCTGTTAAAGTTAAGTCACGATGGAGACGATCTAGTGAATTGGAAATGAGCAATTCAGGATCATGGTTAACACCACGATCAAACTTAGGATTTGCTAGCACTAATGCATTAACAGGAACTGCTGCTGGCATGGTCCCTAGTTCTTTAAGTGATTCTGCACTAACCAATAAAGTAATAAATTCACATTGCAGTATTACACAAGAAACACAATTAAAGACAAATAATTCTGAATCAGTGATCATTAAAAATACAAACAATGAAGATGTAAATGTTGCAAGTGATGATTCAATAATGACTGAAAATAATTTAGCAAGTACATCATGTGCAATTATTCCTAAGGCTGTGGGGGCGAAAATTTCTTTACCAATGGTTCCTGAAATTAACGATAGAGAAATGGAAGAGAGACTCAGTCAATTTGAACATTTAAAAGAAAATTTGTATTTAACTGAACGGTAAGTACATTCTTTATACGGTAGATTTTTGAAAGATTGCATTAATTAATAGAAATTAAAATAAAATTTAGATACACTAGTAAAGAAACGAAAAGAATGGTTTGCGACTGCTTTTTGACTGAAGAAGAAATTCAACGAGATGAACTTGGTTGTGGAGAAGATTGTCTTAACAGACTGTTAATGATTGAGTGGTATGTGAAAAAAATATGCCTTCTATTCAAATTGCGTTAAATAATTGATTTGTTATGCATTTGATAAATTGAGAAATGGATTTGAATTTAATATATTAAAAAAAATATAACAATTAAGATACAGATTCAAAAAACAAAAATTAAACTTTTGATTTTGTGTCTTATTTTAAGTCCAAAATGTTGAAATTCAAAATTAATAATACCGTTTGAACTTAATTAACATGAAAATTATTAGATTGTAAATTACATCAAAAAGCTTTTTTTACTCTAATAAAATTTTCAATTTCACTTTAAAAATGCATTATTTTCGTTACGTAAACAAATGTAATTTTAGTGGATCAAGATGTATAGTTGGAGACAGATGCACTAACAAACGATTTCAAAATTGTGAATATGCAAAATGTGAAGTATTTAGAACCGAAAAGAAGGGCTTTGGTTTAAGGGCAACTACTGATCTTAAAGCGTAAGCTTCATCATTTTTCTTTGTCAAATTATATTTAAATTCATTAATAAAACAATTTCATAATAACACTGTAGAGGTGAATTTATAATGGAGTATGTTGGTGAGGTTGTTGATCCAAAGGATTTTCGTCGGAGAGCAAAAGAATACTCAAAGGACAAGAATAGACATTACTACTTCATGGCTTTAAAATCTGATCAAATTATCGATGCAACAATGAAAGGGAATATATCTCGTTTTATTAATCATAGTTGCGATCCAAATGCGGAAACTCAAAAAGTAAGGATTTTAAAAAGTTATTCAAATTTTTGTGATTTTTGCTGATTAATTTAAGATATTCTTTTAACAGTGGACGGTTAATGGAGAATTGAGAATCGGCTTTTTCAACACAAAATTTGTAGCAGCAGGAGAAGAAATTACTTTTGACTATCATTTTCAACGATATGGGTTTGTAGATCATTTTCATTTGTGCCATAAGGAAATGTTTTAATAATAATGTTAATGAAAAACTTTTTTGACATCTAGTGAAGAAGCACAAAAATGTTTTTGTGAAGCACCAAATTGCCGCGGTTGGATAGGCGATAATCCAAATGATAATAAAGAAAAGGTGAAGTACATTGAAGATCTAGAAGATGACAGTGAAGATGATATAGAAGATAAAGAGGACAAAGAAAATAAAGAGGAAAAGCCTAACAAACAAGTAAGACGAAAAAGAGAAGAAAAGAAGGTTACTGATCATATGGAAGATGAAGATGTAAGTAACGAATAAGTAATATAATTTGGGTTTTTGATATATTAATAATGAAAAGGAATTATTTACCTGTTATCGAAATTTTAGTTGGAAGAGCAAATTGACAAGTTATGTTCAAGTGGTCTAAAAAATCGTGCTCATACTTTAACATTAAGTCGATTGATGGTTCGTAGTCGCGAAATACAGCACAGAACGCGACTTTTGAAAGTAATACAGTCTGGAGAACAACCATGTCGCAGATTATTTCTTGATTATCACGGTCTTAGGTTAATGTGGAGTTACATGATGGATGTCGCTGGGAACACATCAGAGGAAGCTCAGCAATTCAGACTAGAAATTTTAAAGACTCTCAGTACACTGCCAATTCCAAATAGAACTATGTTGATTGACAGCAAAGTTCTGAATGTTATAGAAAAGTGGTCTAAGCAGCTGTATCATTCGTCCAGTGGAGATTCTCCTGAAGATGACCAATCAAAATTAAAATCAAATAATGATGAAGTGGAAATGGATACTAACGATTTAAAAAGTACATTAAACAATGTTAGCAATGCAAACAGTAAGAAAAAAGAAGCAGTATCCGAGGTGAAAAATGAAGAAACCCGATCGGAAAATATGGAACAGTCGGTAATTTCTCAATTGGCAGGCAACCTCTTGATGGATTGGTCTAATTTGAAAGAAGTATTTAGAATACCAAAGAAAGAACGTCTTGAGCAAATGAAAGAACACGAAAGAGAGGCAGGTTAGTTGAATAAAAAGACTCAATAGGAAAGGTTAATTATTATTTATTCATTTATTTATAAAAATGATGCCGTTAATTATTGCAGATCGCGGATACAAGGAAGATGCAGAAAAAGAAGCTAAAGAGAGTTCGGTTTACGATCGGTAAGTAATGATTTACTAACCAGGAGAGTATCACTTGTTTGGGTCACGATTTTTTTTTAAACTTTGAGCATGGTTTTCTTATGTCAAAATTTTAAAGTCTAATGCTCAAAATTTTTGGCACAGGGGGCCCCTGAAGTTATTTTACTCTTAAACTTTGCATTTCATTACTTTTCAATAACTCTGCTCCCATATGTCCCCTGGTGGAAGTAAAAACTGTATATTTCCATACATTTCTGTACATTCATGTACATTTCTGTACATTTCCGTACATTTTTATACATTTCTGTACATTTCTGTACATGTCCGTACATTTTATGTACTTTTTAGACTAAATTACAGAAATGTTCAGAAATGTACGGAAATGTACAGATACAGAAGTGTACAGAAATGTACAGTTTTTACTAGTAAATTTTTATTATAAGTAAAATCTGTATATTTTTGAACAATTATGTACATTTCCGTATATTTTTGTTAATTTCTGTACACTTAATGTACATTTCTATACATTTCTGTAATTTAGTCTAAAAAGTAAACAAAATGTACAGAAATGTACAAAAATGTACAGAAATGTACGAAAATGTTCAGAAATGTACAGTTTTTACTTACACCAGGGTCTTAGAAAGTATATAAAAAAAGGAAAGGAAAGACGTCGAAAAGACCGTTAATTTATGGGGCTGTTGAGTTAAAAAATCTATTGCTTCAAAAATTATGTACAGTCAAATATGAGTATTAAAAATATCGTGATAATGCGCATTAGCATTATGCATTCGAGTTTTCGATGCTCATATTTGATTGTACATAGTTTTTGGAGCAATAGAGATTTTTTAAAGTGCAGCCCCACAAATTAATGCTATTTTTATAAACTCTCTAGGACGTTTGGGAGCAAAGTTATTGACAAGTAATACAAAGTTTCAGAGTAAAAAAGTTTAAAGTTTTAGCGTTAGGCTTTAATATTTTGGCATAAGAAAATTAGCTCAAAGTTTCAAAAAAACCCCAACCCAAACAAGTGATACTCTCTTGGTAAGTGAAATCAAAATGAAAATGTCTAAAATCTGAAATAAATTTAAGTATTAAATCAAATTACACGAGTAACCATTTTTATTTAGGGCGAGATCAGATAGATATAATCGCAATGAACTGGAGAAACGAGGAGATAGAAGAAGAGGAAGAGAATCGCCAGAGTTTGAGCATAACCGAAGTAAGGAGAAGCGAGGATTGGAGGAACGGCCGAATTTGGTGCAAGTGCCTCGCATGTCAAAATTCGAGCGTAGGCAGTTATTCGCAATGAAAGTAGCAAAGGAAGAAGAGGAAAGACAACGCCGGCAACAAGAAGAGTCGTGGCAGCAACACGAAGCCCAATGCTTAGCCTTGGGCTTGGATCCTTACACAACAGCTGCGATTGACTCGCAATCCGGCTATCCACTGTTCTTTAATCCACAGTTGGCTCAGTGGCAAGCTTATCCAATACAAGGTAACACTGCTTGCAGCGAATCGAGAAATGGTCCATGTCCTACGAGCAAGTCAGCTTGTTCGCACTTGTTGACAGACCAAAGCCAGGCGGCTGAGCTCACTCAGCAGTGCACTCCGGTCTATGTTCCTGCAGCTGGATTGCCGGCGATGCCGGCGATGGCGATACCAGGCCCGACAGCGCCGATGTATGCATTAGGCCAGCTCCCCTCAAATTATGCACACTCACAGCTTGTACAAATTCACAACGGCACGACGCCGCCATTATACGCCGATAAGACCCCCGAGCCCCTGGTGCTGGGTCTAAGCGAGCAGGAGCACGAACTTCCAACAGACTCGAAAGCGTTAACGCTACCTACTCCAACTCCAATTTCACTCGTAACACCTCTACCGAGTCTTGACTTGCCGCCAAAATGGAAGTGGGCACGGGACAAACGCGGTCGCCTCTACTACTACCACAGGAAGGAACGAATATCGCAATGGCTTCCACCTCCGCCTGAGCACATCGCAGCCCAGGCGGACTCGTCGACAACTTCCGAGTCGAGTGACGAATCGAGCTCCTCGAACGACGAGGAGGACGAGGACATCGACGAGGAGATTGACGAGGACGACGATAATGACAACAATGAGCAGTTGGAGGAACATGCCGAGCATCAGTTGGTCGAAACCATGGAGCTTGAACTTCTCGATCCGGAAGTCTTTTCTTCTTGTCAAGCCAGCGGCCAGATAAACAGCCAACCCGAGGTCAAAAAACGCAGAGATGGACTCGTACAAGAAAGGATCATCAGTGTCAGTATACTCTTTATTCTTTATTTCTTTTACTCTTTACTTTTCACTTTTCACTTTTCATTCTATATTTATATTGTACAGTACTACTAGTAATTCAGAACCTATTCTCAGTTTATTTTTTATTCCATTTTTATAATTTTACAGCCCCGCAGAGAAGAAGATCGCGTTGACCACAAGAAGTACAAAGAAATAAAAGAGAAATTAAAAAGACAAAAAGAAAGAGCAAAATTAAAGGAACATCTTGAAAAAATTAAGAAACATCGGCGAAGTAGTAAATCGAAATCGCACGTAAAACACAGTACAAGTAAATTTCAACCAATTACATCGGACATGTCACCTACAACGGAACGAAAAATTAAAGATACTTTTAGAATTAACATGGCTAATGTGATGGTGCACTTTCTCAATCCCTATAGAAAAAATGATTGCAAGCAAGGAAGAATTACAAACACCGAAGATTTTAAGCATCTAGCACGCAAGGTATTATTATTCTTACATGTTCAATACTTACTAGGAGAGTGCCTTACCTATTAGGTACCGATTTTTTGTAGCTTTGACTAATGCTATCTTATGCTAAAATACGAAGAAAACCAAATTTGTAAAGTCAACCATTCAAAGCCACAATTTGCTAAAGTTCAATTTTTGTATGTATCACGTCTTTCGTAAGATCTTCAAAGTTCTTAAAAGAAAATAAAAAAAAAAAAAAACGATTTTAGCGTTGATGCATCACAAATATTTTATATGATTAGTTGTAAAAAAATGACGATGGTATCAAAATAACCTGTTAAAGTGCAGAAATTTGTTAATTTGATTTTCATGTCATTTACGCGGAGCCTAAGTTCATAAATTTTAATTTTTCAGGAAAAAATTTCATTTACCGCTTTGCTCTAACAGTAAATCTACACCGAGAATAATTGGCTTCACTCTCGTTTCTAAGACTCCGATTATTGGCGGATAAAAAAAGTACAAACTTATTTTAAACAAAAAAATTTTGTTTTAATTGTTTATATTAAACTTTAATTAAAACGCGGGACCTGCAAAAAAAAACTTCAAGATTTTGTTCTAAAGAAACCCAAAGAAATCGTATTTTCGCCCAAACTATACTTTACGTTCCACTTGTCAGGTTAATAGATTGTTGCAGTTGAAGCGGGAATAACAGATTTTTTAATACAGTAACACTCAAGTTAAAAGTCTTCTTTTTATTTTATTTTTTTTACAGCAAATCTTGTACGTCTTATAAAAGTATTTATGCTTATCTGAAAAAAAACTTCGACGATGAATAGAAAAAAATTTCGTTAGAAAACTATGTGGTATGTGATATTGCAAATTTTGAGCATCAGAGCATTATAGCTTTGGCTTTCTGAAGATTTTAGCATAAGAAAATATTACCCAAAGTTTCAGTCTCCTATTTAGTCACCATTTATAATTAAAACTTATTAAAGAAATGTCTCTTCTTGCAGCTCACCCACTTTGTACTTGCAAAAGAATTAAAACACTGTAAAAGTGTTGATGAACTTGAATGTAATGATAATGTCAAACACAAAGCAAAGGACTTTGTTCGAAAGTACATGAGCAAATTTGGTGCAGTGTATCAAAAAGGTACAGATGAAGATTAGTTTTCTTCATAGATTAGGCAAAGTGATTTTTGTTATTTATTATTCAAACGTTTACCTTCATCAATTTGTACGCCTTTTAAATATCCTCGTGTACAAGTAATGCACGAGTTGTAGACATTGTAAAATATTGATCAATTTTTATGATAAACAGCATCAGTTGATTCAAGTGATTGCTGTTCAAGTTTCATTTTTTAATCTCAAATGTTTTGTACAAACAATTGATTTTCTAAGTAGTCCGAAACTTCAGTTGTTTTCTTATTTTCATTTTGTAAATTCACGTACTAAGAAAACAAACTTATAATGTAAAATTTGAGATATTTGTAAACAGCGAAAAACTTATGTGTATATATTATTATTTACCATAAAAAGCAAGTGGTTTACAACAATATCTGTATGAACTTATTCACACAGTCTACGTTAAACCTGTAAATAATTTGTTTAATTAGATGAAAAATACTCAAAACGTTTGTCACAGGAAAAAAAATGATTAAGAGCCAAGGACGCCATTAATTAAGTATCACGTAATGAGTCCTTAGCTGCAAATGTATTTCTTAGCAAATTCTTTTCCCCCCATTTAACTAGCTTCGTATACAATACATGATAAAACTTGATTATTGCATATTGAAACTCGTTATACGCAATTCTTGCATGCTTTCTTTCGCACATCAATGGCACAATACAATTTATCTTCTTTAATTTTGTGCTATTGCTTACTTATTGTTTTTCCAATATATTCAGGGATTGGAAATAGGAACAAAGCAAACACACTAGAGCTAATAGTTACATATGAATAATCCCTTACACATACATATTTCTATTAAAATTCAACTGGCCTTCTATAATTTCTTTTTATTAGAACCCCATATTCGATGGTTGCCTAGTTATAGATTACGTTAGTTTATTTTAAAAAAGCATTCATTCCTTTCGATATCTCGGCAGTGTTAAAAAATAATAATTTTTATCTGTGTACGTGTTATTTGACGTTTATAGATCGTTTAAGCAGACATGATTTTTTAGGAAATATTTCCACTTTGTATAAAGTTCTACATAAAAAAAAAAAAAAATTATGCCTGTATTATATGCGAATTATGAAAAGAAGTAAAATTTGTCAAACATGAACACTTTTCATCTCTGACGAAAATGGTCAATTAATGTTAATAATAACAAAGTTGTATATATGTACATGGATCATAATTCATTGGCCAATGTATCTGAACGGATTTTCAATTTACAAATCACTTTTAGAATTTCAGCTTTTCAGATTATTAACGAGTTTATGAGTATTCACGATACGAGATTTCAAAGCCAGGCTGCTCGATGAGAGACTCGATTGTGCGCGCTTAATGACTTTCATTGCTATATCATCTTCAGGATTTAAATCAGTGCAAATTTCTACTTTATCAAGTTCATTTAGTATAGATTCTAATTTTTCAAGTTTATCTGAGAGTAGTTGAGAAATTTCAAGCCACGTCTGAAATAAAGAAGTAAAAAAATATTTATATCGTCAATAAAATACCTTCGAAATATTTTCTGCAATTGCATTTATACATTTGTAAAAAACAAAAAAGTCTATACCATGTGCCTACCTGATTTTCTACAGCAGACGATACAATAGTTTCTTTAGTATTCTTTCTTTTATTTTTCTTTTTTGATATATTAGGTTTTATTTGCGATGCAGCTGAAGTACAAATGGCACTTAAAAACGCTACAGTTTCTCCACAAGTAGCTGCTCTGAGTAAAAATTTCCTATAGGATACAGGTTTATTTTGTTCTGGTAATGGTAACACTTTTAAACATGGCATTGTTCGAAGAGCTTCCATGCATTCAGAGTCTGGACATGAAAAATTAGCAAGCGACTCAGCAAAAAGAGCAATTAAAGATAACTGTGCGGAACTGTAAGCTTCTCGTAATCGCTCCACAGCATCCAGAGGAACTATGACGGTATTGACTTTGTCTTTTCCATTGCATTCGAATTTTTTTAATGACAATGGGATAGTTTCATTTTGTAACTTTTTAAGATCAGCGGCTAACCGAGAAAGAATGGTCGAAGAATCGGTATCGTTAGCTGCTGCTAGAATTCTCAGAATTAAACTTCGAGCTGCAAGTAAACGCACCATACATTCTCGTGTTTCTACTTTCATACGGAGGTCTTCACTGTTTTCAGATAATGGTTCCCACCCTACAACGACCTAAAAGCAAGCAAATAACATTGTATTTAAATGTTTTATCATATAAACATTGAATAAAAAGAATCGTACATCTACATCTCGATTGTCGCGAAGTTGGTCCCATCTTATAGGATCCTCTGCGGCTTGAATATGCATACTGGATAAAGAATTAGTAACTGCTGAAGGACTATCACACCAGCTTAGTTCTAGTAACATTTTGTCTACAGTCGTCATAGCAAAGTGAATGGAATTTTCCAATCTCTTACGAAGCTCAATAAATTCCTGTATTTTTAAGAAACTCCCATACTTATAGCCATAAGTCAAATGATCTGCACTCTATAAATATTTAAGAGTAAAAAAGCAATAAAAATTTAAAATCAAAATGCATTACATATTACAATAAATAATATAAATTGGACATTGATTTTACGTACATCTTTGAAATTGGCTATAAAAAATTTAGCTGCATGATCAAGGCAATTGGATGCTTGTGATAAATAACCTAGAGGAGCTAATAATGGTGCATGTAAGTGACCTAATGAATCTATTTGGATATGTTT
>UXGC01001340.1:0-25724 GCA_900480045.1 Eurytoma adleriae
AATGGCTACTAGGTCGAGTAGGTCGCCCTTTTAATAGAAAAATAGTAATTTTTATATTCTATTTTTCTCAGTGTAAACTTCAATTAAAACAGAAGGAATTCGAGGATCTTACCCATTGTCGTAGTGCCTCGGGATCGCCCGGTTGATGCAGCAGGCTCCACTCGGCCTTGCCCACGGGGAGACAGTGGTCCTCGTAGTCTAGCTCGCTGAGCTCGATGCCGGCGTCGAGGCTGCGATCCGAGTCGACGGCGAGCCCGGCCGGGTCCTCCTCCTCCTCCGCGGCGACGCTCACGGGGCAGGGGTTTAGCAAGCTCACCAGCAGCAGGCCGCCGAGAATAGCGCACGTCCACTTTGGAAGCATTCCTCGCACCTTTCGCCTGCAAATGTCAAGGGGAGGCCGCCGTTAGACAAGTGCAATACGCGCTGCGTTAGGCGCGAAAGTGGCTTTTAATCGGCGCAGTTCGAACGATAAATTTATTTTATTTGAGGGGGTGAAATTGTTATTTTGTATGTTAGGCGAGACTGATTGGTAAAGTAAATTTTAATTTATTTAAAGTGTCAAATTTCTTCTATAAAATTTAAGTTGTGTTTTTTGGGAATGCAATTTTCAAACTATTTTACGATTGTAATTTGATCAATCAATTTTATTTCAGGAAAGAAATTCACACATTTCAACAGTTTTATTATTAACATTTAAATCGTATTGAATCAAATATTGTATTCTATCAAATTTCGTGTAGATAATTTATTTGATTTAGGAGATGAAATTTTTATAATGAAATTATTCAATATCGTTATTTGATAAAAGAAATCATCCCTTATCTATCACAAAATATTTAATATATGTTTAATAGAAATCAACAATTACCATTGTTTAATTATTTATTTGTAATAGTAGTAAAAACAGCCAATGCAATTACGAGTAATACAGAAAATTAAGAAACAAGGCATGTTAGCAAAAACCAGAAGAGAAAGGTTTACCTTTCAACTAAAGTACAAAATTATTTTTAAATTGCGGTTCTTCGTCCTTTCAAATAAAAAATATGTGACCTCGTGATGTAAAAGTGGGCCTTGGTTTTCATGCAATCAACTTCGAAGTATAAAAGACAAAATTTCGCACATGCGCTACGTTATTACTGACCCTTTTTTAACATCATCTCACATAATTTTTCATTAAAATTACATTTACACGACGATCAAATGCTAATAACATCTGGAGTCTTTGATATATCTTATTTATCAGAAGCTGACTTTTAATCAAATCTTCATGAATAAATCGTGTTGATTAAATTGCACTAGAAGATAAAATGTTACGTACATCGCACCGGATAGATAAAATGTTAATTTACTGCCATTCCAAAGTGTCATTAAAATAAAAGAAACAAGAATGATGGTACAGAACTTGAACTACAACGTCGAAGGAAGTAAAAAGTTGCTGCGGTCACAGAATTTAATTACAAATTAATCAGTACACACGTAATGTTTGTCTTTTTTAATTCGTTTCATTTCTTTATCTACGAAACCATATCCGAGTTTATCACATCGAAAATAGAATTCTTTACTTATCCATTAATAGTAAACGATTCTTAATGGATTATCCAATTATATAATTTCAATTTATCATTCCTCCTAAAGTTAAATTAGTGAAATACTATTAAAATTAATGGAATCATTAAATAGTATATTTATTATCATTAACAGTGTATTTCTATCGAAATTTTATTAATTATTTGTAATTTTTCACTAATTCAATTATATATAGTTCGTTTAACAGTATAATACGCACATAATTGCCCGAAAATGCGACAATGAGCAGATATCCTAATAAAAGCATCTATATACCTCATAGAGCGTTAAAATTACGTTTCTCTAATTGGCCATAATCCGCGCGGCCATCGCGCGATTCGTTAATAAGCTCTGATTGCACCGCGAGACGAGATTTTTTTTCGCCGTCCCTGCCGCGCAGACACACGCACGACCTCGCGAAAGGCGAGCCCACATTTTTCTCCCCGCGCGACTCCACGGCAATCAATAGCTGCGACCGTCAAATTCGAGCCAATTGAGGCTCGTTGGGACCGTTTGATTCGCGATTATTCGGAGCCGCGCGCGAGAAGACCGACCAAGACATCGCCGCGCGCGCGCGCAACATTGTCGTGAGAAATCTCAATTTCAATTCCGCATACCGCCCACGCCCGCGCGCCGTCGGTCCACTCGTTTTTTATTTTTTCGAAATTCCCGAGTCCGCGCGACTGACCGAATGTTTTTTTCTTCGCTCTTAATTATAGCGTGGCTCAAAAGTGGGCGCGACAAAATTTTCGTGGCCCCGGACGGGCCTCCTCGCTAAAAATACGGGGCGGAACTTTCTAACCGCTTGCAACGCGCGCGTCGAAAGAAAATACGAAATTTTTTTTTCTCTTCGTCGTCGCGCGGTGTTAATCGCCGGCGACGCTCCGATCGCGGCGATGGAAAATTTATCCGAAACGATTGCGTCGAACTTATCGGCTCAATCGGGTCAGCGGTGTACGTATGCTCTTTTTTTATGCCCGAGCGAGCCGCGCGCGCATCGGGCGACTTGTCGCGGATCTATCTGCAACGAGATTCAGGCGCCGATTGCGTAACGACCGAAAACTTTCCCGACCTCGTCGCAATTTGTCATCTCGCCGCGCGCCACCTTCGAAAGGCGTCGCCTCACTCCGTCCGCTTTACGAGCGGTTAGGTACACGTGAGTTAATTAAATGCACGTGTGTTGTAAAGGACGTAACTGAAAGCAAATTTCACGTGTGCAAGCAGGTTTTATGCGCGTTTAAGTAAAAATTGAGATAATTGTACATTTAATGTGTGTATTATAAATATGCATTTTGCGTACGCTTTTAAAGGGCGCAGTTATTTCTCGCCCTTGGGTGTAAATTTTATTCTTCGCGCCCCTGTTTTATAATATGTTCATTTGATCGAAATAAATTCATTAAGTACGTCTTCGAGAGAAAAGCCAAAAATGTACACAAATTTCAATTTTATTTTACTTTTTATTACAAATATAACATTTTTTAAGCAACATTGGCATTTCGTTACATCCGTTCTAGACGACTTAATATCGGTCAAGTGTACTATTTTATTTCTATCCGTAAAATTACGACTTTTTACACTGTATACACTTGACCGCGTCACTTAATGACGATAAAAAAGGAAAGAGCAACGTGGTCTATTCCGGGTCCGAAAAAAAGAAAGAAATCGCGTGGTGCGGGACACGTAAACGCGCCGCCGCGCGGCCACGTGGGCCTCGGTAAATCGCGCGCGCGAAATCTGAAAAGCGCATGCGGCCGCGCGCGCGTCTTACTCATTTGCATGTTTAAGTGCATTTCCTTTTTTTAAGACCGATGCGACCGTCGCGACGCAACGCTCGGCCGAGCGCCTCGGCGGTTCGGCTCAAGTGCTTTTTGTCTCTTTGAGATGCTCGCGCAACACCGACGACAGATATATGACTTGTAATAATAAAAATTACACGTAAATGTTTAAACTTACATTATTTTTGTTTATTGGTTTTGTTACGGTTTATTTGCAAGATAATTAATTGTGTTCAATTTTTATAATTATCCGTTGAAATGCGATTTTTAATTAATCGTTTTTGTTTCATTGTTTTTCACTGCGGTTAAAAAGCAGGTAAACTCGGAGAAATTCATTGAGTAATAAAGCGACAATGCGGCCTCGCGATAATTGATGATTGGAATCGGGTGGGACACCGTGACGTCACATCGTATGACTTCGCTGCCGATTCATTTCCCTTTAAATTTCATGCTACGGATTTAAAATTGCCAATTTGATCGGCTAAAAAAGTCATCGTTACGAATTACTATCCGTAAAACTTTAAATAAATATAAACAAAGTAATTAATGAATCATTCGAATATATAAATAAAATATTTCGATTTATACAACCACTTAGGATAATTACGAGGAAGTTCTTATAGATTGGAATTTAAAGAGACAAAAAAGGCTGAAAAATGCATTAGTATTTGTCGATTCAAAAAAGTAATCCAAGCAGTAAGCACGCGATGATGTTAATGGCATAAAGTAAATAAACAGGACACAATTTACTAAATATTTTAAAAAGAAAAGGAAGAAAAGTTGAAGCGGAAATTAAAAACTATATTAATCACACGGTGACGGGTTTAAATCAACAGGATGACGCAAAACGGTGTTTTTTTTTTTTGTTTTTACGACGGTCTTTATTTTCACAGGTACACTAGACGCGGAATAATAATTCGCAGCGTCTCAAGGAGGAAAGACTAATTATATCATCTGGTTGCCCGTTTAATTGTAAATAACAACTAGAAAAATCGCGTCGATCATTTTAATAGCTCGCAGCCAGCATTAGCATTTTTACGAGCGATAACAGTAATTGTGAAAGTAGCGGTTAATTTTTCATAAATCCCAGCGCCTCTTTTTAATCGATTTTGAAAAATGACATTTAATAAAAAAAAAAAAGAAAAAACGCGCGCGCCGCGTTTGCCGTCATTCACGGCAAACTAGTTTTCAAGGCTCGCTTTTTCCTCGACGTCACGCTGATTGATATTCAAACGAATCTCAAAATAAAACTAGTCACCTAATTTTCCACCGGCAAATCGGCAACAATCGGCTCGTTTTTCGCCCGAGGGAACCTGTTCGAAGTCGAAAAACGCATTCTTTTTACGGCGCGAACGTTTCTAGACATAAAATTGAATTTATGTGTGCAAAAAAGTTGAGAACCTGTTTTGTTTTATTCATGTGCACGGGAGCATAGATTACAATTTTTAAGATTGTAATATTCGTGCATAGTGATGCAATAATTGAAAAAGTTTTTTAGTATAAAGTATGCATAATTTTTAATTTTTCATACAATGCATGCGGCATTATTCATTTTTCATTCACAGCTGCACATTATTGTAAAAATGAATTTTTTACCATTTATATTAACTATAGTTGTTTAACGAAGTAGTAAAAGAAATTTTTTACGAAGAGGCATATTATTTTCATAAAAAATATGGTTTCTAAGAAGTTGATAGAAAATATTACTGTTGATGAATATCAGATCACGCGGTAGACACTTCGATTCTAGAACCTACACGCGTTTCTGAATAGCATTTTTAAGTGAAATTTATACATATGTAGTTTCAAAATGGAAAACTATTGCGGCTTTCTACCGCATGCTCCCATCTGGCCATCAGCTTCAGTGCCATACTGACAGACCTACGCGCAGATGCACAGAGAAGGTGCAAAAAACGCTTCTAATAATAAGGATGGGTTACAAAGTTGCTAGAGAGATTGAATCTCCCATCTACAAGCAATTTTTTTTCAAATAAAAACTACTTTCATTATTTTTTGTGCAAAAATTATTATCTTGGGATCGAGTAACACTTCTGAT
Source organism: Eurytoma adleriae (assembly GCA_900480045.1). Classification (NCBI taxonomy): domain Eukaryota; kingdom Metazoa; phylum Arthropoda; class Insecta; order Hymenoptera; family Eurytomidae; genus Eurytoma; species Eurytoma adleriae. Next base: position 5,398 of record UXGC01001340.1, read on the forward strand.
AAAAATTTCTCACAGTTTTGGAAAATTGCCACAAATCATGTAATAGTTGTGCCTTCTTTGAGTAATATTTATAACATTAGGTGATCATTTTTATTAAACAAATGTAGCTTGCCCCCAAGTTACCTAACCACATAATCATTTTCACAAGAAAATTTTCTCCGCGCAGCGATGCAATTTAAAAAGTTTTGTTATCCGCAGCGCTCAATTTACAAAAATAATCTACAAGGAAAACTAGTTCTATAGAACAATAAAGCACGATTTCTCCAGCTCCTATAAAACGGCGTCGCTCGGTCACTTTAAATTCAACAAATAATCCGTCACCGCCCCTTTGCGTCACCAGCCAGCAGTAGCGAACCTCATAATACACAAACCACTTAAAACTTTCAAACGAGATTGCAACATGAAAAGAAAAGAAATCCCCGTCCATCCACAAAAGTCCCAAAGGCCCCATCCCACCCGCCCCTCACCGCACCAACCCTCCAGCGGCGATTTTCCGCTCCCGGCGTCGCGTTACCTCCGATACAAATCGCCGCGACACCCCATCGGAAAACCCCGCCGGAAAATCACCGCAGCGTATCGCCTCGATTTTCCCTCTCTCTTTCTCGCTCGGAAAAGAAAAATAGGGTCAGCGTCGAAAAGCGCGCGTGAATGGGAGCCGGTCGCGCGTCTTGCGCCGGCCAATGGGCGCGCGTGGCGCGAGCGAGCCTCCGCCAATGGCGCGTCGTCGGCTTCAATTGCATCGGCGGCAAGGGACGCAACGCCGCGGGCGCCTTCTCTTTTTATTTCTAAATACCCTTCGCCGCCGCCGGCGACGCCGGCTATTTTAGAGCGGGAGGCTCGCCGACGAGCCCGTCCCGACGTCACCGCGCGCGCGAGGCTTTATTTACGATGCGCGCGCGCGCGCGGGGGTGGGTGCAGCGTCCGAGTTACGCGCGGCTCCGCGGCGCCCGCGCGCGCGGCCAAGTTCAACCGAGAAAGAGCCTTCGCGCCGTCCCCGGAGCGTTCGAATACGGCCGATGATTTGCCGCTGTTTAAGTGGTGGGCTCGGGGGCGCCTGATTGGAATTGCCGCGGGATTGCTTGAGGATTTGTTTTCGCTTTAGGTCTGGCGAGTTTTCCGTTTTTTTTAATCACTAAATGTCAATATGCACTTATTTAACAATAAGAGTCGTTCAATTATGCGATAAGTGAAAGTCATTTTACATTAAATAAGTGCATATAGATGAATTTCAGATATTAATTTATTAGAAAGTAATTTTACCAGAAATTTTACTATAGTTTTAGTAATTTTTACGAGAAATTAGTTAGCTTTTTGTTCAATGGAGAGGATGAGGACGAGGACGAAGAGAGGATGAGGACGATAGAGACAAACCAATAAATTATATACGTCGAGTCTACGTTATAGTAGTTTTTTTTATTTTTCGTTAGAGGAGGAGGGCGTGTAATTAACGAAAAATATTTAACGAATAGTTGATACTTTTATCTTTAATTAAAAATTTTGTTTTTAATTGAGATAAGATTTGCCATGAATCTAATCGACATTTGAACACAACAGAGTAATTTTTGAGCAACAACAATATCAGCGTCGTAATTTAAATATGAAAACAGTAGAAATTCCAAATCGTGACTGTACCCTACAAACTTTCAAAAAGTTTCGAGATGATTATTTAAGTTATTTTTAGTTTAATAAAATGAAATTCGGGAACGTTTTTATATAATATCTTCTTTACAGATTAGAAATTATTATGAAATATTTTATTTTAATAGTTTTGCATTTGTTATTTAGTTATAATGAATTTCATTTAATAATTATTATAATAATTAATTCAAAGTTTATAACTATATAAATTGATTTGAAAAATTTGAAAAAGTTAGTGAAAACATCGAAATATTAAAAAAATCATGTCTATTCATTTTATTCATAAAACTTCACGAGCTTTTCTAATTCAAAATTATTTCACTTAGAATCATTTTAATGCTTTTTAAAATGTTATCATAACACTACTTAACCATTGTTTCAAAAATATTTTTCAAAAGTATATTTTTTAATGTTGTTATTTTTAGGTAAACAAAAACATCGACTAACAGTGCAAATATATTTTAATAAAAATCCAAAATAAAAGTATGAATCATAAGATGTTTGTTATTTCTCGTATAGTTGCTCTTTTGTAATATGGCACGATGCGAAAGGTACACCACGTGAATTGCATATACTGGTCACTGAATAACTGGGATTTCCTTTTATAACAAGAATTTAGAAACGCGATTTCTCAAGAGACAAAAAACAGTCAGGACACTGCAATTAAGCAACTCCGCTAACGATCGCACTCAAAGAAACTTCCAATTACACTTCGTCATAAAACTATTTAAAAAAAAAAGTAAACAAGCAATCAGTAACCAGTATACCTTTAAAAAAAAAATACTAAAAAATATTTACAAAATGACCTTAAAAATTCCCGGCAAATTTCGTCAGCGTACAATTAATTCCGTATCCAAAAGCCTCCACTCGTCACAATCGGTCTGAAACTCGGAGACTGTCTTCGCCGCGATGTTCGCGCGTCGCCGGCGAAAAGTGTACTGACTGCCGCTCATTCCGCGAGTCGCGCGTCCTGCGACGTTCGCTCTCCCCGCGGATCGGATCGAGTCCTCCGAGTTGGCTTGCAAAAGCGTACGGCGCGGCTCGTGCGTTCGATCGGCGCGCGAAAAACATGTTGCTCGTCGCGGCGCGTGTTTTCCCTTTCAATTTCCGCGGGCGCGTATGGCGCAACGCCGAATTTCCTGGCTCGCGTGAGCGCCCGCACGCGCCCCGATCTGTTTACCCGCGACGCGCGCAGAGTCCGCGGAGTGCGCAGTTGCGATTTTTCATTATTAGCGAGAGCCGAAGGCCGGAAAGAAATTTGAGCGAGAAGTTTGGAATGATTTTCGTTGCGTTTATTCTTATCGGTACGTGCTTGTATGCGCTGCAAAAGTGGGAAGTGTGATTTTTATTTTAATGCAAAAATTGTGCGAGTTTGGGGGGCATCGTAGCTCGAGCATAGGTGTATCGCATTTCGAATTTCGTACTGTTCTATTTCGAACTAGAAATCTTTTTTTTAGTAGTGGCGCACTGGCGCCCCGCGCGTCGAAATTTTGAGTGGCTACTGTGTACAAATAGATACATTTTCACTTGCCGAAAGAATTTGGCAGATTTGATAAAGAACCAAATTTTTATTTTCAATTATTTTTCTGAGAGAATTTTAAATCGTGAATCAAGTATATCCTATACACATCTCTTAAAGTAAAGATTTTGAATTCTAAATATAATGTTCAAAGATTTCTCTTATAATAATTAATTAATACTAATTAAAATCTGTGGATTTCATAATTTTCTTTTTTTTCAAATTATGAAATTAAAACAGAGGTAAATTGTAACACTAAAAACACGTTTAACTGTTTTAAAATTTTAAAACAAATTTTATTGCTAAAAGTTGATTTATTTTCAAAAGAAAAAAGGCTTTGATTAAAATATGATAAAAAATTTGCAATCCTATGTACACGTAATTTCCATGATATTTTCTTATTGTGCGCTTGTTTCCCCAAAATCTACCTCACAATCTCTCGAACGTGTTTCGAATCTAAACGATTGCACACCGGAATCTTATGAAATCTACAAAAGCAGCATATTGCTATCTCGAGCATTAAAAAAGAATGTACAAGCACATAACTATCCGATAAGATAATCCCGACACACGAATGATATTTTAAAAACCGAAAAAACTTCCAAACAACGCACCTCTGCGTTTCGCGTGATCGGCAATGCGGAAACAGTATGACGAACCGTCGGCTATTGCCTCCTTTTCTTTCGGAGTCGCGCGACTCCCGGAGCACCAACCAAACGCTTAGCGCGCGATGCGGGCGTCGCCAATGCGTCAGCCTACATAAAGGTGTTCGCGCGCGAGCCGGCGCTAATTGCAATAAGTAAAGTCCCGAGGCTTTCACCGCTGCGATTCTTCGCTAAAAATGACACGGCGAGATCAAAGGAACCGTGACCATCGCGCGACGCGCATCCAGGGGTGGACTCGACTTTTTATCGCGCCGTTAAGATAAAATGTATATAGTTTAATTATATTTAATCGCCGAGGTGTGAGAATTCCACGGCGAGATATTCTATCTAATTACGTAAAACGTGATGATAAATAAAACGCGGATCGGACGAGTGTGCGCACAGTAGGCTTGGCTTTCTTTTTCTTCGTGCCTCTCGGTTGAAAGGCGATACGTGGGAAGACCATTTTTCTGCGAGTGCTCCCCGCAACAGTTTCGCTAAGCGCAATAGAGCTACTAGTTTTACACGCTGCGATAGAAAAATAACTCGAAGATAAAATTTATGAATAACTTTTGCGAAAAATTGCTCGTAATCTTTCGCGTATAATTAATTTAAATGTGTCAATTAAGATACGCGAGCGTTAATTTACGTACGGCGATAAATCAATAAAGGTAATTCGTACAATTTAAAGCGAATGTTTACTCGGTAAAAGCCGATGAATCGTTTAGCTATGCATATGGGTTTAGAGTAAACGACGCTGTTGTGCTTACGAGGAAGTGTCGTTTTTTTTCGTGTCGTCGATGATCGCTGAATTATTTAAAAAGGTTAACGCACTCCCGTTGCATGACTACGTAAATTACGACACGCACAAACGCTTTATCTCTCGGGAATTCGATATCCAGCCTTCGCCGCATATTTCAATCTGTAAATTGCCTTAGAAAATTTGAAACACCTTTCGGTAATATGTAGGTCGCCTCGTTTGTGTACCCCGAGGAACTGACGATAAGGCGAATTGATAGGATTGTTCTTTATCAAAAAGAAAACGAAATTAATTATTTCGCTTCTCATCGCTCGTCCCAATTAATTCTCAATTTTTCAAAATCAAAGTTGAAAATAACATTTTCCTGCTGCACGAGGAAATATTTATGCTTTTCTGCATTACGCAACCCAAATTCCAATTTTTACGATTCGCGGAGTTAATCCGCGACGCGCGATTCTGCACGTCACAAATTAATTGCAGAAAGCTCGTAATCCCTCGTACATCATTCGATATTAATTACCCCAAAAAAAGGAAAATCGAAACCATGTCAGCGGATATCGGCAGAGCCGGTATAATCCCGACCTCCGCACTCGGAATTTTTCGGTAGGCGTGCGTTAGAATCAATTATTGCCGAGCCGCGCGAGTGTCTTGTACGGACGCACGTGGCCGGCGATAATGAACCGCGCGAAAGTTCAAACGGCATGAGTAATCGCCGATAAAAGTTTCGCCCGCTATCTCGCCCCCGGCGCAATTGCACATTTAATGCTCGCCGTTTTGCGGGATATACTCTCCCCCCTCTCCCTTCCTCTTTCACTCTTTCTCTCTCTACGCTGTCCGCATCACGGGGTGATTATGCGAGCGAGCTTTTCGCTTCCTGAAATTTTCACGAGCGGAAGGGCGGGCGCGTAATTGCGCGAAAAAAAAATTGAATGAAAATTCATGACGAAAAGTGTCAATTCGGGGGATTAAGCACCGCTGATGGGTGATGCGATATTTTGGGAATTAATCGTTGTACCGATTGTTGCTAGTCAGCGAGAGATAAGAGTCGACTGGATTTACGCGAATTACTGCGTTGAATACTTTTTTTTAGGCCAGGCTGAAATGTAGATCAAGCTTTTTCGTTGCGAAAATCGCATACAAAAGCTACTTTATTGACTCAAAACGGATGCAAGGAAAAGCTTTTCAATTTAAAATTTATGATTCAAGAGGATCTTCAAGAAGTTGGAAGTCTACAGATAATCTGAGGATTATTTCTGGGAGAATGCTGTTGGTACAATGTAATACTTTATCGTCACAAAACAGTAGCTTCTCCAAATGTCAACGTAAGGTTTCAACAAAAAATACAGAAAAACAATTTGTATTGTAAAACCATGTTTGTCATATGCTTATTATGTGCAAATAGTCATGGACACAGGCAGGCATGTCTTATCCATAAAAATTTGAGGGCTCGATTCCTTATCAAGACTCCACTGATCCTGCCTTAGTTGACAGTCCCAAAATCTGTCTAATTAATTGATGGATTTCAGTAGTTACAATTGTTCCATAAAAAGAGTAAATTCCCTCAGCTTCAGTGGAAACCAGTAGCTAATCAAAATGACCACAATAAAAAGTTTAAAGGAATCGTGCACAATTCAAAGTTCAAGAGTATAAATGGCTGATTTAAAAACCAAAAATAGTTAAATAAAATTTATCGCTCAAGAAAAAGTATATAATACCTACACACCAAAAAAATTCAAAGTTATCGCTAATACCAACTTATACGATATTCCCTTTGAAAGATAGAATCCACTTCTTAAAATGACAAATTGATCGGGCACAGAAGCTACAAAAAGCTCCCCGTAAAAATCTCGCGAGCATCGAATTTCGAAAAGGCAACTTCGGAGAAGCGCCTGCACACCCACCCCCACCTTCGATCCCGGCTAATCTTATTTAGCGCGAGCTTTTCTTCAAAACGTAACACAATGGGGCAAGCTCGGCAGCCGGGCTCCTTTGTGCGAGGCTCGCCTTCATTATTAACGGGCCGGGTCCGCCTTTAAGCGGCTCGCCGGGCATATTTATTTCAGCGCGCATCCCTCAAAAATTCACGCGAGCGCCGGAAAGCCGCGCGCGAGCTTCCACGTCCCGTGCACGCGGCCTCCTCCGCACTGGCGATACATAAATTTTTCAAGCGCATCGCGACTTAGGAGCCGAGCCGCGCTCCCCCGACGGTCCCGCGCACCCTTTTTATTTTGCGTCAGTCGTCCCGGCGATTATGCAGATCGCGCAAAAAGAAGGAACGCGCGTATACGAAATGTCAAGAGAAACGACGCGCTCCTTTCTTTTTTCGTTCGCCGGGAATCGCCCGTCGAGTCAATTTGCCGCGTGTCTCTTTCTTTCATTTTTCTCTCCCTTTCACTCTCATTCTCTCTCTCTCTCACTTTCAAATTTCTCTCTCTTTCTCTCTCTTTCATTTTTCTCTTTCATTCCCTCATTTTCTCACTCTCTCCCTCTTTCTCTTTTTCTCTCTCTTTCTCATTCTCGTACTCTCTCTCTCTCTCTCTCTTGTTTTTTCTCTCTCGCCTGCGCACTTATTACTCTGCCATTATTTGCATTTGCCGCGCGTACGAGCGGGGGGTTTCCCCGTTCGCTCGGTCGAGGTTCGTTCTTTTTTTTATTTTTGCATCGAGGGGAGAGCGGAGAATGGGATTTTTGTCGGGGATAATAGCGCTTATTTGGACGCCGGAATTTTCGCGAGGCGCCGGCGCCATTGTTTCCGCGGCGACGGTCAAGTTCGCCGTTTTTTTGAAAGGAAAGTGGGGAAGCGCGTAATGTGTGGAATAATTATTGCTTTGTGCCCGTCCGTTTCTTCTTTTTCTGTCGCTCTTTGATGTTGCAATTATAAAAGTGATTTTCTACTTTGTAATTTTCTTCTCAATTTTCTTTTCCACGTAAATTGTGAAATGAAATGATAATTTTTTTTCTAAATTCCGTATATTTTTTATTTTTTTTTTTTGCTTTTTGTTATAAATATGTACTTCTGACTTTAAATGATTGCAAGGTTACTTATTCGAAAAGTGCAGGCTTGTAATTACGTGGAAAGAATAATTTTTCGCACTGATTTTCAACTGATCAAAACTTAGAACGCCTCTAAAACTAAAAATTCAAGTCTCTGAATTAAGCAGTATACTTAACTAAGCACACTTGGAGCCCATTGGATAATCCCACGGCAATTGTGGTAATTTGACTTGTGATAATTTTGAGGTGATTTGATCGGGCGATCGGTTGTTTTAAAGACGCAACGTCACTTTACTTATTGTCTCACTGGAAAATCCCGAAGATCGCAAGTAAATATCTGGTGCTATCAGCTACGAATTATTCATGTGGCGATGCAATTAAATAACAATTGAAGTCACGTGATAATCGTAGCTGAGTAGTGTATGCTTTATTAATAAAAATCTTTCTCAATGCCTAAAAATTGCATTTACTTAAAATATAATTACATCAAGAATTTTTTTGAATTAAAATTAAAATTTGTAGTTTGTAAAATGCGAATTATAGAATGAAAAATTAATAAGTGAAAATTTCTCACGGAATAGTCACTAATTTTTTCGCTCTGATCAAATGCTATTATAATTCTGAAAGGAACACGTAAATCTTTTTTAATCAGACAGTTGGAAATAATGAATTTTCTATATTCATTTAGGGTCTTGAACTTATACCTGAGTTGTCTTGCGAGCGGAAGAGCTGGGATCTCTATCCGTAAAAAAATAGATCATCGACAGTCTATTTATTCACTACATTCTTACAAATTGCAATTATTATTTAATGATCTATTGAGATTACTTGCAGTTTTTAATTTTTCTTTATTACAAAAGTATAAATTGACTTCACATTGATTAAAAAGGTATTGCAAAGTCACTTATTTAAAAGTGATTTGTGATGATTACACGGAATGACTAGTCCCTGGAGTTGTCAGTTACATTTGTTTTAAGAATCATAATGATTTATTAATTTTTTTTAGATCGTATTTGTTGATAATTATATATTATTCATTAAAAAATGTTTATAAATTTACTTCACCTTGATTAAAAAGTAATCGCAAAGTCACTTATTTAAAAATGACCTATGACAAAATTAATAATCACTCAAAGAAAAATCTGTACGAGAAACGTGATAATTTGGAAACAGTTAAAAATCTCAAATTTTCAGTTATAACAAATCAACTTATAACCCCACATCAATAATTTCATTATCAAATCGAATTATCAGATCACAGCGAGGCGCGAAATCAAGGCCACGTGGCGTTATCAGAGCGGCGCACTCGTCCCGATAATCTTTTGAACCGGCTAATGACTCAAGCGCAAGAAAGAAGTGACGGCATCGCAGTCACATTAGCCCGATGTAATCAGCGCCCATTTAAAAGCCGCCGCTTCGTGCGCGCGTCCAAAGTCCGCTCGGCGTACAAATCGAAAATCCGCGAGCGCCGCGCGTCTCCCGAAATCAATCTTAGGAGCCTGCCGGCCTCCGGTCGCTCGACTATTCATAGAGGCATTAGTTGAGCTGCTAACCAATGCATGAGGAAATAATTCGATCGCGGAAAGCCGGGGCAATAAACGGCTCAATCTGCATTTCAAACCGCGGCCTTGGCGTCTGTTTCCGATGGCGGAGAAGCCGCCAGGTGTGCCGTCGTCGCGGCGGATAATCGCGAAAACGAGTGTATATACGAAACTTTCGCCGGGGTTCCCCGCGGCCGTCGTAGTCGCGCGACGACTGCCAGGCGCTTCGTCGAGTTAGCGACGCAGTCAAACTTCGCGGACTAATTTAAATAGCGTAATCTCATGCAAATGCTGACTCATTTCTGTTGTCGCGGCTTTTGCTTTGCCCACGCGACGAGAAAAATTTCGGATGAAATTACCATGCCGCGGTAATACAAAATTAACGCTTTTCTTCTGCATACAATGTTTTCTCTTTAAGGTCATTCTCCGGCTGCAGTGGTGCTCAATTTAGTTTATATTTTGGAAAAATTGTAATTAAGAATTGCCACTTTTTGTTCATAATCTTGTTTATTTCGAAAAAATAATAAAATGGTTAAGACCGAAAAAAGCAGGTGTCAATAATGATGTTTGAGATAAATTGATCTTGCATGATACCACTAATCAGATACACGATATTTAAAACGAAAGTTGCTTATACAGACTTATGTTGACGATTAGGAAATATTTCATACAACTTGAAGAATCATACATTACAATTGCAAAAAATCGTTAAAAAGAATAAACTTTGACGTTGAGTATCTCGCTCGTCCTATTTTGCGAAATGTACATACTAAATAGATTTTCGAAAGGAACTCAATTTTTTAATTTCAAAGAACTCAAAGACCATTGATAAATCGGAGGACATTCATACCCTGATAAAAAGTGTCCACTTTTAAAGCATTTTTAAAGCGCTTTTTCTCCCATTTTATGAATAGAGACAAGCCGTTCCCCTACAAATGATCACTTTTTACTACGGTAAGTGTACGTTTTTTCTGTTTTGATTGGTACCATCTAATACCATTTTATACGAAAATGAAGTTGCACGTACTACGTGACGATAAAATCGTCTAACTTTTCAAAAATACACACGGCATCGTTATCCAATCAGTGATCCAACTTTAATCGAACAAAGAACTGTAGCGTAATTGAAACTGTGCCAAGACACGCGTTCGAGATAAATTGCGTAACGACTTATGACTAATGGAACGATCGTCCGCACGCAAAATTGATAATATCCCCTCGAAACGTCGACTATCTTCGCTTTACGATTTTTCGCAGCCGTGACCTAGAGAGTGCCTCTCGGCGTTCAGTTCCGGGTCAAAGTCGCGTCGGCAGGCGCGTCGCAATTAAAATCGAATCCACGTCTCTCCCGAGAAAAATCCGTCACTCCGCACCGGGCTCCCCCCTCGACCCCAACAAACTAGCCCCTCAAAGTCCACTCGATCAAAGGCCAATCCGCTCGGCCGAGCCTAATATTCCTCGGGCACCCTGCGCGCGCCTTGTGTACCCTCTCCTACAGCGGCCGCTCGAGGACGAACGAGGGAAGAAAAAAAAGGGCAGGAAGAGGAGGCGGGAGGGCAGGTGCTGGCCGGCGCATTGTTACCCCGGTGCCGCGCGCTTTCTTCCGCGCGAGTCGACCGGATTCCCGTGTGATATATTGGCGCGTGAAATCGGAGACGCGCAGCGGGCCACCGCAGTCCGCGACTTTTGTTCCGCGGGAGTATAACACAGTATATGTATAATGTACATAACGCGCGCTGTATATCGGGCGAGCTTTGGCTCGGGGTGCGAGGAGATATTCAAGATGGGCACCGAGCTTATATACATGGTAATGCGCTCGGACGAAAGAGCGCGCGGTTAATCTTGAGGCTGCAAGGCCACCTGTCATTCGCTAAGTTTAACGGCCAGTGCAGGTGGCTCGCGCGAATTTGGCGTTTTAATTGCCTCCTTTAATTGCGATAAGTTTGCGAAGCGCAATTAAACTTTCGTTAAATTAATAAAGGAGCTCGCTGGAGTGACTTTTTTCTTCGTCGGGGAGAAGTAAATCGTACTTTTAAGGAATTGACTAAGAAAACTAGAGAACAGTCATTTACTCTAAATAGGAAAATTTACAAAATCGGTAGTGACAATTTACGAATCTTTTATAGAACTAAAGCTAGTCATTATTTAAGAGTAGGAAAATGCTTTGTAATAATGCTTTGTTGCACTAATAATATTTGTACTAGTAATATCAATGAATTGTTTGAAAATATTTGATGTCTACAACATCTTGCGCAGTCGATGCTTTCTAATTTATATAATAAACTTTACATAATTATATTTTCGCCATTGCAAAAAGAAAGTACACTTCAATGTGCACTCGGTAAATCAATCGCACATAAATACCTCAAGTAAATTAAAAGAGTAATTTTTGAAATAATATAATTAAAGTCGTATAAAAAGGATATTTTTTTTAGTTTTTAAAAAGTCAACACTGTTATTCTCCAAAAACACTATCATTTAGTACCCTCTGCAACGATCCAAAGTATCGCTAGTTAAATTTGCGATTCTGTATTTCTGAGAGAGAAAACTACTTTAAAATTTTCTAAAAACACGTATACAATTTTTTCTCCCACGCTTATGAATTTGATCGCTAATTAAAAAATTTAACTGAACAGTTTGCGTCAATATCAAAGGCACCACACAACCCTTTTGTAAAAAAAAACAGTTTTGATTTTTAAAGAATAAATAAAATATCGATGCCCTGCTGGAAATTGTCTAGTTTTCTCCCATGATGAAACGATTTTTCAATCCTTTTTCATCCATTTAATAGCTAGTTTGAAAAGTGGCCATTAAATGGGCGATAAATGCCCGTAAAATCGTTTCATTAATGGAGAATATTAGACGATTTCTAGCAGATTGCTGCTAAGCTGGATTTCTGCTCACGACTTATTCCTCACCCCTTTAATAAACAATTAACGCTCCATTACATCCGACGTATTTAAATAATTAACATGTTACGTAGCTACCGCGAGCGGCAAAAAAGCCATTGTCTCGGCTAAAAGAGCAGCATAATATTGGCCATGCATTAAACATTCCGTCATTTTAGAGTGCGATCATATACATTTTGCTACACGGCGCATAGAAATAATTATAATTGTAAAGCGCGCACCGCCCGGGTACCCACCACTCAGCCGACGCGAAACGGAATGGTTTATGCATCTCGATCGCGTGCACCCGCGGCGCATCTTCATTAATGCGTCATTTGGCTCCCGAAGTGCACCGAAAATTAGTCCGACTCCGCGCCGATGAAAAATGCAAGGCGAACCTCCCGCGGTCGAAAGCCGCGCGCGACGTTAGAATTCGCTCTACGCCCGAGCCTTGCATAACCAAGGCTCTTACTCCTTCGGCGGACTTTCGGATGCTTAAATAAATATATACAAACGATGGATAGAGCCCGGTCGGGCGCAAATCAAATTAGCATGCGCCGAAATGTCCGGGAATTAACATTTTACTTTCGGGGATATTTCGAGACCACAGTCCACGGGTCATCAGCATATCCCGTCGCGTTATGTATTCAAAAGTACGCCGGAGCATCTCTCGGAAAAAAACGTAGTACGCGCGCAGGAAGCCGCGGAATTATTAGATCGAGGCAGACGTGCGTTTATTCCGCGCGCGCGAGCCAGGCGGTTTCTCGCTCAAGTATACGGTAGGTACATACGTCGGCGTCGCGTCATCGGGAAAAGTTTCTCGATCGCGCTTTAATTCGACGGGAAAAATTTTCGCGCGTCGATACTTCCAGGAGCGAGGGGCCTTAATTGAACTGTCAGGACGTCGCGCGCTTCTTCCGGCTCTTTTTAAACGTTCTGTTTACAATGCGACGCGCGCGCGCGATCGATCGGTTGCGCAATTTTTCGGCGCTCGCTGCTTTTGAATAAAATAATTCGCTAAATTTTCGATTCCCGCTTTTTGAACGTTCTGTTTGAAATGAGGCGCGCGCGCGCGATCGAACGATTGCGCAATTTTTCGGCGCTCGCTGTTTTTCGAATAAAAAAATTCGGAAATTTTTCGATTCCCGCTTCTTTTTGCGCAGCCAGCAGGTTTCAAAGCGACACTCGTGGTTATAATAAACTTTTTACGAGTTCTGTACGTTAGCGATGAGCGCACTATGCGTCAATGCAAATTATAAAGTCTTCCCGTCCGCATCTTCACGTCGGATTTGCATTTTTAATCTATACTACAATCGTGTATTAAAAAATTATTTTGTGCATTTTTCTTTTCTTTATTTTTATGTTCGATTTGCATTTTTAAACTATACTGTTAAGAGTATATCAACATTTTAATGAATTTTCTACTCCGTATCTTTACATTCGATTAACATTTCTAATCTACATACTTTTTCTAATCTGCATTTTTAATCTACACCGTTGATCGCGTATCAAAAATTTATTTATTTCTGCAGCAAATTTATCGCGACGCACCTGATGAAGCTTTTTATAATCGCAAAGACATTCCGAGATCGTCAGAAATAAGAATAACCACCGGCCGTCTTCCGAATTTCACGCGCGTCCGGGCCGATGCTCGTCATTCTTCCTCCCCGAAATAAAAAGGGAGCCGCCGCGCACGATATATACAAAGTCACCGCGGACAAATCGCGAGCAAGAAAGCGACCTGCTCCGTGCGCGGTCAGCTGTAATTCTTTTTTTTTTTTTCTTTTAGGAGCGGACGGTCAAACCGGTCGGCGCTCGCGCACCAATCTCGAATCACGATCCGATGGCGGGCCCCCGAAACACACGGACTCTTTCTCTCGGAATAAAAAGTAACGAGCTAAAAAGCCGCCGAGAATGCATAAATCAGTCTCGCTCCTGCGGCCGGCGCAGCGGAAGCCTCCGGGGCGATTCCGCCCGGTCATATCGTACAAGAAGCGGGGTACTCACCTTAATTACGTAAATCTTCCGGCGGAGGTGTCGGTCTGCGGCAGCCAAACTCGTATCGGTGATTACTTCAACATAAATTCAATATCACTGTTACAATGCAGTATTCAATTTCCTTTCTTTTCTTTTCTCTCGTTTTTAATTAACCATACGGCTCACCACTGGTCGAGCGACTATCTCCGTCGACTCGGCCGTAGCAGCAAGCAGTTCACCGGTTCTTTTTTTTTTTAAATTCGACGGAAACACTTAGCCGCTCGGAGTCTCTCTCTTTCGCTCATTAATAAAATTACGTAACGCGATTAGCGCGACGCGGCTCCTGCTCGTCCGATTCGACGGCCGCCTCGACGTCCGGCTGGCAAATGTGTCACCCGGTTCCCGAGAGGTTTTCTGTGATAACATTCCAATTCGCCGAATCGACCGTTCGCACCGGCGCACACGTGGACGCGGCTCTCGCGAAGATTATCGCGCCACCCGGCCGAGCCTTTTACTCCGGTACTCACCGGGGGATCGATTACAAAGCTTACCGATCTATCGCGTTGGAATTTATCTCCTCTCGCGCACTTATTTCTTTCCTCATTATTTTTATTGTTCGCTCCACAAAAGAGCGCTCGATCGACTTACTCACCGGGCCGTCCACGTGTGCACTTCGATCGGTGAGCCGTACAAAGCGATCGGTGCGTTTTCGTCGAATCACCGCCGAGCGAGCGCCTTTTTCCTCGATCGCGCGATTAATTAAATTAACTGTAAACGGGAAATCGGCGGAGGTGCGCGCGGAATCCGTGCAGCCGCGCGATTTACTTTCACACTCGCGTGCATAAGCGGCGAGCGATACCCGCGGAAATCGGCACCGATGATAAACCGATTTTCGCGCGCGAGGACGCGACGCGTAACTTTCACTGTGGGCGCGCACCACCCGGGCCTTGCTTGCGCCTACGACCGAGCCGCGGGACCAGCGAGATTTCGACTGCAACCACCGGCCGGTGCGTCAGCCGGTTCACCAAAAGTGTCCTCCGAATTCACATAAAACGTAACTAAAAAATGCAATCCGACCAAAACGAAAAACCAAAAAGTAAAAAATAAAAATAAAAACGAAGAGAAAATATAGAAGCTGGTCCCGTAGGTGACACCAACCCCTGCGCTCTCGAAGTTTCCTCCGCGATCTGCCGTGCGTGGTGCTACTCCGGTGTTGGCGCGCTCTGCTCCGCTGCGACTGTATACGCTCGACACGGGCGCACGAGGAGCGGGCTGCCAGCGAGGAGGGAAGCACGCGACTGGCGCGACGGCGGCCCCGAGACCGAAAAGCCGCGCCGCGCGCTCTGGGGGCCGCGCGGCGGGGGAAGCCGGTGAGCCCCGGCTATGCCGCGCGCGAGTGCGAGCGAGAGGCCGAAGCGGAGACGGGCTGCGATTCGTCCGAGGGGCCGAGGTGGCGTGATCTCGCCGAAGGCGCACCGGGGAACGCGGCCTGCGTGTCTGCGCGTCCCCCCCTTCCTCCACCCCGCCGCCCCCACGACCCGGCGGTCGAGCCTCTCTACACTCGCGGCGAGCCGCCGCAAGGTAAAGAGAGTCGCGCCACGCGACCATCGCCCGATGCGCCTTCCTTGAATGGCTGATTCACGTGGGACGAGGAGGCGTAGTACGCGAGCACAGGCGCCGCGAGGCGCACGTCCGAGGATAGGGGGTGTTCCTCCCTAAAGGGGGATTTGTTCTGGATTTTTTGGTGATCGTTATTACGGCGATGATGCCGGTTGGGTGTGCGAGTGCAGGTCAGGAGACGTTGAGGATGGTCCGATGGAGTGACGGAATTGGAGTACAGTGAAATAACTGTTATGGATTTCAAGGAATTGTTTGATTAAAGTGTACTGTGGGATCATTTGTACGGTTTTATTTCTTGCTGGAAATTCTCCTATCTACCATCTAAAGTTGAATGAAGTGAAATTTTACGAAAATAAATGAATAATCACGTATTCTGCGTCAAGTCTTCCACTTAATACAATCGTGCGATTTCGCTTATTTAAATGAGTTGTCTCACTTATTCATTCATTTATATGATGGAATGATTTTTTGGATATATTTCGCCCGTTTAAAGGTCACTATAAAAATATCAAAAAAATCGTTTCAACGGTGGGAGAAAAATAAACAATTTCCAACAGGATTGATCAATGAGTAACAGTGTGCAGTTTTTAGCCATTTATTAAACAAAAATTAGTTTCACGTACATATAACGGTTTAAGTATTATATCACTGAAAATCAATTAGCAGTTTCATCTAAATATGTCTTTAAGAATACTAAATATAGGTATTAGTTTCAAAAAAATGTTTAAATTATCAGTAAAATTATTTAGCTGGTATCCCTTAAAGAAATATTTAGTTGAAACCTCTAAATTTTTTTCAATGATGAATGTTTAATTACTTTCAGGAAAATAATTAGTACATTCACTTCAAAATTTTCATGAAACTAGACATTTTTTCCAGTTTGGCAACTGTTCAGAACCTTTTTTGTTCGAAGGGATTTCCTGCCGAGTGGATAGTTTTCCGTGAAATTAAAAGTTGATTATACCTTTTTTTACTGGAGCAAAATCCATTAATGCAATTAAAGCGTCGGTGAGCGTAGGTTAACGGTTTTGATAAATGAAACCGAACTTTCTAACCGCATTTCCGCTCTTTTCGGAGCAAAAGGCTCGAAATTTTTTTTTTTTTATTCACCTATCAGTAATCCATATCACACATTATAAAGCTCACAAAGCTAACACACGATCGAGATAAGGCTCGCGATTACGCGCAATGTGCAGATATATTACGAAATTTTCCTGCGATCGTGAAGAATTCGCGAAGCCCAATGCTAAGTCTGTTTGAAAATTAATCGCGATTGGGGTACTTATCGCTTCCAGTCTGTAAATATTTATACAAATTGCCACCCGAGGTGCGAGACGTCTGCCAATACAGTCTGGTGACCCACATTCCCAAAATCACGCTTGTAGCAGAAAAATCTCGCGCGGATAATTCGCTTTGAGCAGCTGGACGCGCAGGTTGCATTCTCGAAGTGCGCTCGTTGAAAACTGTGTCAATGATAAAAAGTAAAGGAAACGCAAGGCTAAGATCATAAGTGATTGATTACCCGCGTCTGCGTTATAAAAAAAATCGCTGAACGCGCAAGAATAATACAAACTTTTTCTTTATTTCTGCAAAGAAAAACTCGAACATAAATATGCCAGAAAGCACAAAATTGCGTGCGGAGCAATTTTTAGTGTACTAACTGTGCAGCATTTCAAGTCGAAACACTAATAACGTCGGATGTGTACTTAAAAATGACATTTTGCAAAATTGATATGTACACACCGGAAAAGTGCATACTAAATTTCGAATATAGCCAGCCGTACGCATGTACGTTATTACAACAACTGATACTGAACAAGATAATTGCATGTAATGAGTTATTATCGTTCCAGTTGTTGCTTCCAAATTATCGATGCGGAGTGCATGAAAAAACTTCGTTTTTTTTTTAAGTATACGAACGAAAACATTTGTAACGATACCGATAAAATTGTAGCACGCGTGTATCATTTAAATTAACTAATTTGTTCCATAAATTGTTCACTATCGCCTTTTTAACGCGATATTAATTACGAGCGAATTAAAAAGATAATTTTATTGTAACTTTTGCCCGAGGCACACATACAGCGAACTATTTTTCCCTCCAAAGGTTGCAAATGATAAATAGCTGGAAGAGACGTATAAAAGAAAACGGGAAGAAGTGGTCCCTTTTATCAGCCTCGCTCGCTACTCCGAAAGACATAATCAATCCAAGGAATTTCAGCTCCCTTCTCCTTAATTATAGTAATAATGGTAATTCCTCCGGCCGCCGCGGCGGGGAAATTTCGATCTGTAATTTAGGCAAATGAACTTCGCGTTCTCGCTCACTCGGCTGAGCTCGCAAATTGTCGGGGCCCGCGTATATACACCGGCTACTTTGTGTTAAATAATAATAAAATTAAATAACTTGCGAGCTCGAGCGAAAAGTGCGTTCAACTTTTTTTTTTTCTCGCAACAGCCTCGGAGTCGTAATTAAGTGCGCCGAGAGACTGTCAGTTGAGTCCCTCGATTGTTATTGGCGGTAATGCACGAGCTCATTACGAACTTTTGATTATCGTAATCACTATTTTGAGATCTCTTTCCCATGCATTTATTTTGCAAAATAATTAATGCGAAAATAAAATTATTTCTTTAAACGGTATAACGTAATAAGGCACTAGTTATTTTCATTAAATAAAATAGTTTCCTTTTTATAATTTTAGTTTTAAAATTGACTTATGGAATTCATTATTGAAATAAAGACTGGAATGTTAATGTTAATTTATAGATTGTTATGAAATGAAGAATCTGAATTAGTAAATAATAGGCAATAATTTTTTTAAAATGATTGTTAATATTTCGTAAATAACTAATTGGATACACAATATTTTTATGAAGTAGAAATACAAATTGCTACTTTTTTTCTAAACGATAGTACACATATTATTATACATATTCTGATACACGATCGATCTTTTTTTATTGCGGATAACCTTTCCACATAATAATATTTCTTAACAAAGCAATTTATCAATTGCAGCTTTTCTTTTTTATCCGCACCGACAAGAGTACGATAAAAGGCAAATGTGTGCTAAACTATCGAGTTTTGGAGCAGTGCTTTTATTTTTTAGCTCATAAATTATTGATCGTTATACAGGGTATAAGATTTTTTTAATTAATTTTTACCTGCAAGAAAACGTTTTTCATCCTGTCAATAAAATAAAAAATTTGGAATTCTAGTTCAATTGTAGTCTCGTCGTATGAAAGGGTAAAAATTAGAATCGAGTGTACGTTTACTCTCTTACTTTATCAGCTCTCAAAATATGAAAGAGTAAAAAACCTCGCAATTTAAGTGAACACTGAGTCAATAATACTTCGAGTGACTCCATTTTTTCTGAAAAAGAGTAACCGTTCAACAGAGACATCTTTTTGAATTTTTCACCCTTTTACATCACAAGAAAAAGAGAGCAGCAAGTAAAACAAACAATCCCACAAAATCGTAATAAAACCCACTAAATCTCGTGAGTACACAAACAGCGCCTACCAAAAGTGTCTCGCCTCCAAACAAAACTCGGAAAAAAGTGCTTACCCTCACTCAGCGCCAAGAGTAAGCTTACATCGACATCCCGCCGCAGGAAATCCCGCTCGCGCTCTCTCGAAACAATAAGGAGTTCCCTGCCCTCTTCTCGCCCGTCCGTTTCCCCGTAGTGGTTAATCTGCAACGGGAGGCGACCCGAGGCCGAGGAGAAGAGGCACAATGAGGCCGCGCGCTGCAGCGATAATTGCGAGCGGATATTAGGCCGCTTTTTCCCTCCTACCCGCGGGTGAGAAAAAAAAATGTCGAAGAAAGAGAGGGGCGAGCGTCTCCTTATTTCCGGCGCTCCGACGGGAGGTGAGCGCGCGGTACTCGTCGATCGTTTCCGCGAAAAGTTTTCTCCCGCGCGGCGCTACGTAATGACAAGCCGCGGACTGCGCCGTTGGATACTTACGAGGCGGGTCGGACGATGCCGCGGAGCACACAGCGGGGCTCGAATTGAGCCGTAAAGTCTTTTAGAGCCTTTTGCGAGTTTCGCGAAACGGAGTGCGCAAGAGTTATTAAATTAGAGCTGACGACCGCTCGCGGGGCCTTTAAAACGCTGCGAACGGTGATTCACGTTTTCGCTGAGTACAAGACGGACTTTTTTTTCTTTTTTTGTTTTAGAATCGGACGATCGGTTGGAGTACAGATATAGGTGCGCTCGTGAGTCACGTAACGATATTCATACGCGCGCGTGTCATTCGATGTATTTAGACGCTTATCCTGCTGAATATACTTATTGTTATCCGAAGTTTCAGATGAAATTCAGTATGGATTTGAGCTATCGTATCTTGGATTCAGAATCAATTTGAATTCAATTCAAGTACATTGAAAAAAATAAGTAGGAAAAATCACTGTAAATTATTTTCACTATAATTGATATGAAAAATTACTATATTATCCTCGGAAAAATTATAATTTTTATACTAAAATTTAACTGATGTAAAGGTTTTTCGAATATTTTTTTCTTATTTATTAGTTAACTTTGAAAATGGGTATTAAGTTAGCAAAAAAGTATATTCACCAAATCAACAATTAAGAATTATTTCATTTAATTAGGCTATGAACATTGTCACTAGTAGGTATTAATTCGTCGCTCCTAACGAAGAAAAGCAAATTTCAATTTACCGACGAAGAAAAGCACATTTCAGATTCCCCGCGAAGAAAAGCACGTTTCGCGAGCTTCCCGCGAA
>UXGC01001341.1:0-25704 GCA_900480045.1 Eurytoma adleriae
AAGGAACAGCGAGGTACAGCGAGCGAAATACATTGATTTGTATATCTATATATAAAAGGAATAACGAGCTTGTGCCTTCTTGTTCCTCGCTATTCCTCGTACATATACAAACAAATGTATTTCGGTGCTGTTCCTCGCTGTTCCTTCTTACGTGCAAGAGCCCTTAAGGGAAAAAGAACAGAAAATAGCATTGGTTACTATACCTGTATATATGAGGAGCAGACTGCAGAAGCAATATTCCTGCTGTTCCTCATATGTATAGGTATAGGTAACCAATGCTATTTTTCGTTCCTTTCTCCTTTAAGGGCTGGGCACGTAAAAAGGAATAGGAAAAAATACACAGAGCACAAGAAAGTACACTGTATGTATATCTATATGTATGAGGCGCAGCAACACACAAGGAAGAACAGCTAGGAAACAGCTGTACTTGTTTCTCACTGTGCCTGAGCTTTCTTGCTGTATATCTCAATTATCTACTTTCTCCCTGTCCGTAATTGTAATGCTGTATACTTGTATTTCGACTAATAGTCTGTACTATCCATTTTTTTATTTGACACTAAATTTACGAATAATGCATTTTAACATTTAGGAATTATTGTGTTTTGTGCTATCTGATAAATTAAAATGGAACCTCAAGATATTTATTACAACAGGAATGAATATGTAGAAACTGTAAGATTCTAACCTGTACATAAAAAGATACAAACAATTTGCATTATCTATATTTACATTCTATTTTAAGGCTTCAGGAAATAAAGTTAGTAGGCAAACAGTCTTGTGTGGTTCTCAAAATATTGTTTTGCATGGTAAGGTTATTGTTCAGTCTGATGCAATTATTAGAGGAGATCTTGCAAATGTAAAAACTGGACGTTATTGTATCATTGGAAAAAATGCTGTAATTCGACCTCCTTTTAAAAGATTTAGCAGAGGGTAAGTGACAAAATTAAAAGTGTCCTGTTTTTTTAGAAGGCAAGTAACAGAGTAGTGTCAAAGTTCTTTTGGGTTCTTGTTCCTATATTTTGATCTATGCCAGTTATGGGATGTGTTGCTTCGTTTTTCATAAATTGTAATTATTTAATTATATTTTAATTTTTTATTCTACAGGATAGCATTCTTCCCTCTACAAATGGGTGATCATGTTTTTGTTGGAGAACGAGCTATTGTAAGCGCTGCTGTAATAGGTTCCTATGTTTACATAGGAAAAAATGCTGTAATAGTACGTTTCTTATTTAGCTATATAAAGTAAATAAACAAAAGTTCATGTTAGTATAAAACTAGTTTTGTATCTTTTCAGGGTAGAAGAAGTGTTTTAAAAAGTTGTTGCTACATAGAGGATGGTGCAGTGATTCCTCCAGAAACAGTGGTACCTTCATTTACAAGATTTGCTGGAAATCCTGCAAAGTGTGTTGAAGATTTACCAGAATGTACTTTAGATTTCATGTTAGATTTCACAAAGAGTTATTACCAGCATTTTATACCCGCAAAGATGTCTTAAGTAATAAGTCACTTTCTGATTGTGCAAAAGACAGATAAAAGTAAAAGTATGTCGCAAGTTATTATTTTTAAAAGGTCGGTTATTAATTATTATTTACATTTTTTTAATTTAATAATATAATATTGTGATGTAAAATATATTATATTTTTATAAAACATTAATACAATTGTTTTCATTCGCAGAAATCTGCTTGATTTTGTGCATAAACTGGCTCTTAATAAAAACCTTTTAGCAACGATAAAAATTTAATATTATAAGGAAAGGAAATAATCAAATATCTGGAAAATTTTTTTATCTTCAAATAAAAATCACTAGGCAAAAAAATAAGAAAAATTAATTTTAATTAAAATGCAATCTTTTAAATTTCGATTTTCAATCTCCATAATATTATTCATAGATAAATAAGCTTTCTTTTCAGCTGCAATTGCACTAATCCAATTTATTTATTAAGGGGTTGTAAAATCCATGGTTAGGAATCTGTTTTACCGGAATCGATATATTCTTGATTATTAAAAATCAAAACAAATTTTCGAAAAAAGCACAACCTGATGGTGCCCTCGATATTGGCACCAAGATGATCTGGTTTCAATTTCAAGAAATTTCATTCATAAATGTAGGAAAAAAATGACTTGAAAAATTGTTTGTTAATGTTTACTATTTACAGATTTTTCAAATCATTTTTCTTCTAAATTTATGAATGGAATTACTTAAAATTGAAACCAGATCATCTTTATGCCAATACTGAGAGTACCACGCTACGCTTTTATCGAAGATTTGTTTTGATTTTTAATAATCAAGAAAATATCTATGCCGGTAAAAAGGGGATTATTTAGGATTATTACTTAGGATTTTTCGAAAAAAGTGCAACGTGGAGTCCTTGGTAATGGCATAAAGATGATCTGGTTTCAATTTCAAGTAACTCCGTTCATATCAGAGAAAAATGGTTTGAAAAATGTGAAAAAAGTAAATATTAAAGGGATGTCAAACCCTCCTGTAGGAATCTGCATCATCGGCATATAAGCATTTTATTTATTTAAAAATTAAAATAATTTTTAGAAATTCGGCCAACGTACTGCCCTCCGTAATTATATAAGAAAATTGTAAAAAAATTCAGCCAATTACATTTACAAATGACTTCTGAAAATTGTTTGAGAATTTTTCGTTCTTAAATAACTACAAACTTACTTTCATTTTTAAATAATAAATAAAATGCTTATGCCGATGATGCAGATTCCTACATGAGTATTTCACATCTCCTTAAAGTTGTCATTTTGAGGTAAGAGTGCTATAAAAAATGTTAATAATCTAGGTTCAAAAATTAAACAAATAGTTTTTTACACATGATGTGTAAATTACGTATTTTACGCTCGGCGGAAACCAAGGTACGCGTTTTTAGTTCCTCGTGAAAAAAATAGTATATGCTCCAAATGCATCCAAATGGAACGCCTCATATCGCAACTATGCCCACATATATACAGTGTGAAAATCTAAAATAAAATTTATTTCTTTCGAAAATGTTTTCCATTTTTGAATAGTCGGTGTCCTTAAATGTTATATTTAAGACGTTATTTTAAATTTATTTAAACGTGGGATTCATTCGTTCCGTGTATTACTTACACATAAAGAATATTGCTAAGGTTGTGTCTTGTGTTAAGGTATACGTGTAGTTAGTCATAGTGCTCTCACTGGCGGAATCTGCAACTTGTGGTATTTCTTTTACTCTTTCTGGATATATCGCATTTCGACCATGTGCCTAAACTTATGGAATACACATACACACACGAACGCAAAATACCTACATTTAAAAATTCTCTTGGTGTAAATACTGCACGGAATGGTAATAATGAGCTTGCCAATTCATGCACGCCGTTATAATGAGAATGATCGAAAACCTTGATTTTTTTCACTCACATTTTCAGAATATCGACATAAGGCGGAGTCATCAAGGATTGAATATGTGTCAATGACATAAGACGACTAACTTACTCGACTTCGAGCCCGGAGGCCCAGTAAAATAATTCCAGTTCGCGTTTCTCTATTAAACGAACATATTCGTTTCCTAATGCTGTATAAAATCAATTTTACCATTACAGTATAATTTGAAGTAATAAATAGATTCTCATTTCAAATTGAATAAATCGGGTTGTGAATAATAAAATGACGCAATCTGTTGAACGAATTAGAGTTAAAAAGAAGCGCGTGCTCTATTTGGCGTTAAATATCGTTAAAGCAGCAAAATACGTTCCGCTACTCTGAGATTTCCGGGAGGTACGGGGTGTTAATGCTCTGACCGCAGATGTTCAACGAACCACGAATTTTCCGTTCTCTTTGACGGGACATGACGTAATATTCGATCTTTGTAGAAAGGATTCTGCTGTTCTGCATTTGATACGCATAAAATATATTCCATTATTTAAAAAAAATATATTGATTTATTCTTTTACTAAATAAAAAATGTAAAGAAAAATGGGGAAAAAACTTTTTGAAATTCAAAATTATTCAACCTTGAAATTCCTAATCAGTGCAAAATCAAGCTATTCACGTGGAATTGAGTAACACAGATTTACATTTATTAAATAGCTATGGGAGTGTTCAATTGAATATATTTAAATATTACCGCAGATACATGATGATTATGCGTCTATCAGGATAACTCTTGTTGTCACTCTATATGTAAAAACCAGAGGTTGTGTGCACAAACAACACCAGTTTGACCATTTTTATGTAGGTATAATTTTCAACTTCATACTGATGTAATAGGTATACATATGTAGCTAGGTATTGTCATTTAATGAGTCAACGAAATTTAATGAAATGTATGCAAACCCACAAAAAAATTGCCGATGTTACGTAAATTCCAGTACTGGTCCGATCTTAAAAATGATACTGGTTACTGTATAGGCGCGCCAGTACTAGTATACCAACTCTGGGTCGTAAGTGAGTGGTCTGCAGTACCCTGCATTTATACATCACATTAATACGCTGGTGTTCGGGTACTGGATCAGCTCTGCGGCCCACCCAGACAGAGTATAATAGTTATAAAAAAATACCATGCTAACACTGGTATGTTACTGGGCCTATGCTGGTTATCCAATAATATTATTGTCCTTAAAATGGCCAATCCAATGGGGCAACAGTGCTTTACATCTTCTAGAAATGTTGAGGACAATTACCTTGAAATATAGAGACCGCATTTGCATAATGAAATTGACTACATACTTATTTTCCACTTCAACCCAGTTCGAGATCCGTCCATATTGATTTGGGCTCCTATTCGATAGGCCTTGCTTGTCTCATTCCCTTTTATAATAAATAGATAGATAATAATTGATGGACGTATCGAAGAGATCCAGGCCCCGCCAGAAATATACGTACAGATATCGCACGGAATTCGTACAGAAACTGTACGGATTTCCGTGCAGTATCCGTACGTCTTCCGTACGTTTTCCGTGCAATATCCGTACGGTTTCCGTACGGGTTTTGTCCGAAAAAATCCCTATACGTTTTCCGCACGGTTTTTGTACGAATTTCGTATGACTATTGTATAATTTTTTAATTATTTACTTAACAATTATTTGTTAACAATTCGAAGTTAATAATGGTGAATTTTGAATCTATACGACATGTTCTATTAATGTAATATATACGTTTGTAGATGTAAAATTTCATCAGTTTTTCTCTATCTTTAGCCGTTTTTAAGGTATTTCAAAATATAAATTTTTATAAATAATAAAAAAATTCTAGTTACTAAAACTCAATTTTGTATGAATTACGTATAATATTCGTGCAGAATTCGTACAGAAACCGTACGGAAACCGTACGGATATTGCACGGAAAACGTACGGAAAACGTACGGATACTGTACGGAAATCCGTAGTTTCGATCTGTACGAATTCCGTGCGATATCCGTACGTATATTTCTGGCGGCTGGTGGCTCCCTCGCGGTATCCAATGTTTTTTGCCTAACAGTCAACCCTACTGGTGCAACATTGGATGAGTACTGGTAATTTTCGTTAGTATATATAAGGACGAAACGAGCTTTATTTTTCAAATGCAGCCATGGCTCGGTGCTATCTAGAGCTCTTGCTTCCGGAGCCAAAGGTGGAGGTTTGAGAATCTCATCTGGGGTAAAAATCTTCTGATGATAATTCTCATTTCTAAATAATATAAATCATTATCTGAGGAATCTGGGACTTAAGAGCAACTCATTTGGGTATTAAAAAAGCAATAATAAATAAATAGATATATTTGTTGGCATTATTTTTGCCTCTTAGCCAGCATTGGATCAGTGACTGGCCGACGTTAGTAGACAGTAGACCCGGTCCATTTGTTTTAGCCAGTATGGGCGTATAAGCGTTATCATTCCAGCGTCGGGTCAGTAACGGACCGGCGGTACTGCCAGTACAGCGAAAGTATCGGGACATTGGCACGCAGTAGTGGTCCGAAGTCAGGCCGCTCGTAAATTTGTTTGCGGGCAGTTTCAGTGGTCGCGATTATCACCCTGATCAAGCTCTAGAAAACTAACTTAAATATATTAAATATTGTTGACACTCTCTATTTAAAATTAAGCTTTATTTATTTATTTGATTGCTTTCTCTTTAGATTAGTATTAATAATTTGTTATTGGATGTCCTAATTGATTAATAGTCGTAATTTATTTAGATGTTTCATGATAATGATCAGAGAAAAAGAAATAAAGAAAAAATTTGATCTCAAACGGAAACAACCTTTAATTAACGTTCGTACGTTATGATATTCGTTTTCTGTAATTTCCATAAAAGGTCTATTTTAGACTCTGTAGATATATGCCTACAGATATATACCTGTCGATTGGGCGCATTTGATGGTCCCTCAGATTGCGCAGAAATTTAAATATTTGAAATCATTCATAAAATGGCCAATTAATACACACAGACGTATTCATTTGATTTGATGAAATAATATTGGATGAAATAATTTGATGAAATAAAACTAATAAATGAGTAATGAGTAATGAAAAAGAATGTAATGTAGTCGATTAGAATGACATTGTGCAATTACAAGAAAAGGTAAGTTTACGGCTGTAAACTGTAAAGTGGAGTATCATGATAATTATTGATGAGTCAATGATGAGTGCATGAAACACATGCGCACAAGGTGAAATATTGTGAAATAAGAAGTTTGTGAAAATTCAAATTTGCAGCATTAAAGTAGCTTAATAGTAATACCTTAGTACAGTAAGCTTGTATGTTTAAAGTAAAGGGGAAAGAGGGTTTGCAGGACTGCGGAGAAAAAAAAGAAAACGTAAGGCATAGCTGAAGAATAATGAATATTTATGAAGCGTTAATCAGCGGATAGAAAGTTAATCCGCAGATACAGATCCGCAAAGAGAGGGAAAGAATAAAAAATAAAGTAAGGTATTGTTTGTCGAAGTGTTTAACGTGAGTTTAAGTACGAGGGAGTGTATATAGTGTAGAGTGCGCAGTCACGACCAACGACTGTCACGAGGCAGTTTGTTTACTGGGCGTGAGGAGCCGGTGAAGAGCACGTGCGAGCATGACTGGCTTATCTTATCAGTTATCTCTTATCTGTTATCGCAACGTCGCGCTTGGAGCATTCCTCAAACTGCTGAGAGACTTTGTTGCCATCCTCACCGTCTTCCTGTGGAAAAAAGGCTTTCTTGCTTTCTTTATTTGGCTTAGGTGAATTAGCGACTGGTCCGACTTACAACTTAGCAAGTAGCAACTCGATAACGAAGAGGGCCGTGGCGAGTAGTGCGCCAAAGAGGAGAGTGGAGAAGGCCCCGTGGCATTCAGCAAGGCCAACGCTGAGAAAGCGTCTGGCCGAGCCACAGACAGGCTTTTTCGTGTAGAGCCTCGTGAGCTCGCGGGTCCGCATTCCGGTTTCGTGAAGTCGCAAGGCCCTAATAGAAATTCCGAATTGAGAAATCGGAAGGAGCTATACTATGATTAGCATTCGCAGTGGGCATGCAACGGCGGGCAACGGGCAACGGGCAACGGGCAACGGCGGCAGAGACTCACCCGCATCGGAAGAGCTCGAGATACGGCGACCTCCTCTTAACGATAAAATGCGGGTCAAATACGTTCAAGTAGTCGATCTCGTGAAAGCCGCACTTTTCATCTTCCTCAAAGGTCTCCTGGACGATTTTGTACGCGCAGCCAGGCTCCACGTGGAAAGCAAAGTAGCCGCGCCGCATGCGCTCGATACCCTCCTCGATTGGCAGCCAATTGTTTCTCTTGCCGGAGCGGGGCTCTATTCTTTCCTCGTAGATGGCTCGGCGCACCGGATCCTTGAATGACTTGAAGTAGTAGCGGTTGTACACGTTGTCGTGGGCAGCCAGTGTCAGCGGGCTTTCCAGCAGGTCTTTCAAGCTGTTGATCGAATTGGCGCTCGATTGCAGCAGAGCGACAATGTTGGCCGTGTAGGCTGTGTAAAGACTCAGGAAGGCCAGTAAACCCATGAGAACGATGGCGCGCGTCGACGCCGAGCGAGGCTCGTACCACGAACCTGTACGCCATGCGCCACATAGTTCATTCACGAGCCCGCCTTTTTTTATCAACGACCACAAAGCCACTTTTTCACTTGCAAGCAGACAATAAACCACAAACAGGGCTTTGCACTTATTCAGCTCAAGGCTTGAATGAAAGTTAAAAATAGTGGACAAATAAAAAACTTATTACAATATCCATAATAAGGTGTTTACGTGTTTACGTGTTTACGTATTTACGTGTTGCAAGTGAAAATGGCCAAGTTTTTCTTAAAGATATTATTTTTGACTTGCCTTGCTGAGTGACGGATCCCACAACGACAAGTACGTCGTCGCTTAGATTTGGCGGGATCGGATTTTGCTGACGCTGTCTGTTCGTTGATTGAAACCACTCAACGCGCATAGCTGGATAGAGCAAAAAAACTAAGAGAAGGACCAAGCCGCAAATGCCAAGCCAAACCGAGGCCCGGAAAGGTAGCATAAACAGATTCGAAATCGATGACAGGGGCGGCCGGCGGAATATAAAGCGAGATCTAATGAAATAGAAATTGAAATAATAAAAGATGAATGTTGAAACTGAGGGTAAAATGGTGAAGCTAACTTACCCAGTTGGTGTTGAAAGGGAAATGTATTGTATCACGCCGATTCGTTGTCGTAAAAGAAAAGTGCCAGTTCCTCCGAAGTCGATTTCGCCTCTTTGTAGCATTCCGATCATGCCTCCCCAGGAACCGTTCACTCCTTGATATCCCCAGGTGTTTGATTTCTCAAAACTAACTCTGGCATGGAAGCGATAAAAAAAGAAGGCAATAAAAAATTCAATCCGCGGTGGACACAAGCTAACTGTATTATTAGAATTTATAACTAACGTCGCATTTAGCATGCTGACTAGATGCAGAGCCCAAGGATAATTGCATTTAGTTATCGAGTCGATGTGTCGCTCCTGATAATCCGTTAGATGATTCGTCGTGTTAGGATGAGTTATCTGTTAAAGTGGCTCAATTCGAAAGTGAAAAATAAAAGAACATAATTCGAATAATTAAGTATTAATAAT
Source organism: Eurytoma adleriae (assembly GCA_900480045.1). NCBI lineage: Eukaryota > Metazoa > Arthropoda > Insecta > Hymenoptera > Eurytomidae > Eurytoma > Eurytoma adleriae. Next base: position 9,034 of record UXGC01001341.1, read on the forward strand.
GTGACTTAACAACAATACACGACTTCAGGTGGGTGCCAGCAAGATTTCTCCGCCTTCTTGATATTGCCCCTTTATCCTTCCTTTTCAGCTGCTTCGACTGTAAGCTCCATGATCCTCGATTTTCAATGTTGTAGCTACTGTTGCCGCTGTTTTTGTAAATAGAACTCAACTGACCCGAATCCTCTTGCCAAATAAGCACATCGCTATCTGGATACAAGTCAGCGGACTGGAACCTTACGAGCGCTTCAGCCAAATGGCCACTTTGCAGCACAAGCCATTTAAAAGGTGAGGAAAACATCATTTCTTTATTGGCCTCTTGGATTAATTGATCGACGCTTGAACAGTTTGCTTCCAAGAGGAAAAGAAGATGGTGAGCATCATTGGGCACCTCCTGTCCTTTTAAACCTCTTGCCCTAAGTTACAGCGACAGAAAACAGAAAAGAGAGCATAAAAGTAACTCACATTTTTTTAATTAAGTCAGAATAAGACAGAAAATAGATCTAACCAAGCAAGTTGGTGAAGGAGCCCACTGCTTTTCTCCGTGCTAACAATATTGCTCGGTATGAAATTTCGGGACAGTCCGCGAAAGAGCTCGTAGTCTCGTGCTAAATTACCACAAGTGAAGGCAGTAATTGCACTAAAAATTCCGGAAAAAAGACTTGAAGAATCTTTCTGCAGTTCTCTTATTATTTTCAGCCGCTCTTCTCGATTCTCCTGGGAGCAGCACCTCGTCCTCGCTAGCATAAACGCTAATGCCAAAAGCACTATTTCTTTTCTTTTCATCTCTTATTCCTTTTCCTAAATTAATGAAAACTACAATAATATCGCTAACGTTACGTTCTTCTAAATCAATTAAATAATCATATTCTTGAAAACTAGAATTACCGAGCGTTACGTATGCAGTTTTATTACATTTTTTTACCTCTACTTTGAGTAGCCACAGGCTTGAGCAAGGCCTTCTTTTATTTACCTTCGTAAATAAAACATGAAAACGTAACTTCCGCGTCGGTAGAAATAAATAAAATAAAAATGTAGAATATTTGTTTGATTTATAACATGCTGTGACCGCTTATTTTTTCTTATTTTTTATATTTTTTATTTTTTTTATTTTTTTTTATTTTTTCTTTCTAGAAAAAAACATTTGTAAAAATATTTTACAAACAGTAAATAAGTGCTTTTGACTTTTTGGGCTGGGTGGTTTGCAAATTTTTATATATGACAAACATTAAACCGCTAACTACATAAATGAAACGCAATTTTTGGCTCGCGTAGCAGTTAATAGGATTTCAATACGAGTAAATATTTCACTTACAATCGTTTTTCACTTGCAAGTGCAACTGTCGAAATGTCGAAAAAGTATTCCAGTGAATCTGTAGCTTTGGAGAGTGGAGGGGAACGCAGTGATCGAGCCGAAGTCGTAGGCGACAAAAGGAGAAAATAGAGCGATAGAATATAAGGGTGTAATTTAAATAAATAGTGTCTTTATAACTTTATGATTTATTAAAGTGCAAGGAAAGAAGCTCGAATTGGTAGCTATCCTGCAACCGGGTAATCCGTGACATTAGAGCAGTGCTGCAGATATTTTGCTTGCTAGTTTGCGCGTAAATATCTGGAATAGCACGTAATTACGTCGCCTGTAACTTGCAAGTATAAAGACTGCACCTACAGCATAGGTGGCTTTAGACGATAGTCAAACACGTTGACATTATATATTTATTTCGTACATTCACTGGCTTAATGAAAACATATTTAATGTAAAGTTGTACATTTTAATATTGAATTAAAGTTGGTCCGGCTTTTATGTAAGCGCAGCAATTAACATAACCGACAAGCGTTCGACAGAATGTTCATTTACTTACTTCCGCGAAAAAAGATTCGTTTAAGATTTTAACGAGTTTTAATCATTTATTTATAGATTTTCGAAAATGCTAGTGCGCGATTGCAAACAAAGGTTCCAAGCTAATTTATAAAAAATAAAAGGAAATGAAGGGAAGCATAAGAAGGAAAGAAGTAGTACAGGAAGCTGAGTTCGACAATAACTATTAAAGAATAAAAAATAAATCGTAGTTAATTGACTGCGCGGAATTTTGGAGGATCGTTTTGTAGGAGCTTGATAATTGTTTGCTTGATGGATAATAGAGCATGCGATACAGGTGGTGGCGGGCGGCGGTAGTGGGGTAGACGCGCGCGTCGTAGCAGTATGGAGTGGGGCCAGCGTGCACGCCGGTGAAGTATAGCGTGCCGCGAGGCCGCCACCTCAGTTTACGAGTCGACACTAAAGACGAGACTAGCCGAGAAGCAATGCTGGAAAACGGCCAGGATTCTATGGACCGGAAGCTAAGTGGAGCCAAGAAGCCAGTATGCGAAAATTTGGAGCAAGAAGTGCCCGCGCCTCGATGTAAGTCCTTATATCCGTCAAACTGCACTCAAGTCCAAGCTAACACATTTTATCATTTTATCGCCAAGACCGAACTAATGCTCTGGCGTTCACCGCTTTCGCAGCTCTCACCTCCCACCTCCAACCTCCCACCTCCCACCTCCCTCCTTTCAACTTTCACCTTTCCATCTTTACATCTTTACTTTATTTTCTGACGCGCCTCACTCCTCGGACAGAGTGACACCTCAGAACCTGTCACAACCTCTCTAATTTTCCTCTCTTACAAGATACATATTTCTTTGTTTATTCATGAGTCCACCCTGGAGTGCACTCTAAACTTATTTCATCTCTTAGATTATTCAGAGTTCATTTTTCATTGATGACACATGCCTCAGGCAACAATTCATCCTCGTTTATTTCACATTAATCCTTCTTTAATTAGCTACTTTTATATACATTTCACGTTTCACATTTCACACTGCGATTATTTTTCATTTAACAGGCAGAGGGCGATAGACATCTAAACGATTTACGCTCGCTATCATTTAAAAATCAATTATCGTCGGTTTATCGTAGGTTTATCGGGTACCCGTGATCACTTGCTTTGACCCACGATCGTAATTTTATGTCTATCGCAGGCCCTGTTGGTGAAATTATTATATTTAGTTTTATTACTTATATCTAAGGATATCGATAGGAATATTAGGTGTCGAAAATCGACACGCCATATCTTATCACGCTTCCGAATCCGCTGGGATTCCACCCAGAGTTAATGATGATTGCTTGATTCAGTTGCTCAAGTGATCTCTTCATTCTCATTTGTTTAGTATTACACAGTAATTGTTTACTGCACAAATAAGCACCGCAAATAACGACTTGAAAGATTCAAGTATCGAAAAAATTGAAACATCGAGCGAAAGTCGAAACATTCTTTTTATTTATTTTCATTTACGCTTTTACGCTCTTTTCAATCCCGATAATGTATCGTTACTATATCTCTATTGGTAGCTTTCTATTTTGAAGAAAAATCGAAAAATCGTTCGTAATGATTTCCTCGTAACCAAGTGCACGATCTGCTAGTTCGTGCATTCTTGTGATTCGTTGAAAATGAATCGTTGAAAAATCTCTAGATTTTAGATAGAGCCTAGTTATAGCGAAGTCGATTAAAGATTGATAAGCGAATCGCGAGTAATTGAATGAAAAGCGAAAAGTTAAATCTCGAAGACAACAAGTGTAAATTTAAGCAGTTATAGCGAGGAGTGTACTGATGCAACAAAAGATAATTTATTGCATGCTTAATTTGAAGGCAGGAAAAAACCTTACTGCGAGTAAGTTTGCTCTCATTGGTATTGCAGCTTTACCAATTAGTAGCTTATTCTTTGTTAGTAATCTCTGATCTAAATGTGTTTTATTTTTTGCTACTTAATTGTAGTCGCGAAAGAAAGGAAAAATCTTGAAAAATCTCTGTCAACGTATTTTTAAAATGAGGAAACTCATGAGCCTCTAATAACTTAATTAACTTCCGCCTAATTCTTGGCGATTAAAATTAATTTGAACGTGTGATAATAGTGAGAGCATTGAGAGAACGGAAAAAAATAGTTATTTCGAGATTAGTATTGTTAATATACAAAGGAATGACGCGCCTCTGTAACACAGCAGGTATATAAAAAGAGATGTGCGTAATACTTGAATAGACGTACACTAGTACACGGTGCTAGTGCACAATGGCAACGCGAGCCCAGAAATCCGGAAGTATTATTTTATTTGCCCATGGCCAATATTGTCAACGTAGCTCACAATTTGTTTAATTGAAAAATTAACAATGTCCCATTTGGACATTTTTCTCATGAGTGCTAGTTACTTGCACGCTCTGAAACTTACATTCTAAATCGCCCAAGGTTTTAGTGGGCAAAGACACCATTTATACATTTAGTTTAATACTAGATGCGGATGCGCGAAATAATAGTGCTCAGGTGAAAGCGCCCTGAGCGGCTCAAAGTGGGGAATTACCCACTGCTCCGTCAGTGTATTCGTTGGAATTCTTCAGGAATGAGGTTGAAAAGAATGCAAGAATTACTTGCTCACGTCGATTTATTAGCTAATAATTAAGCGCGTACTTTTCTTTTTTCTTTATTTTTTTATTTGTTTCATCATTGTGTACTTATTTAGAGCAGCCGAACAGGTTTATCCGGAAAAAGTGATTGAAAAATCGAAACTATTGGAATAAGCTAAGATATTATCGCGTGTCTCGAAGCGAAACACGACAGTGTACCTACGTATACCTGCATATAACGCGTACGTATATATGTATATACACGTCACGTTCACAGCACTCCCAATTTGTTTTATTGAAGCTCGATCAAGATTACGATCATGGCAATTAGGTTTCTCTCCGTGCTTACGCAATCGACCAATATAAGTACTGCCGATTAAAAGCGTCGTTAATTACAGTTAAGAATGCAGAGGAAAAAGTGAGCACCCCCTACCTTCAAGGCGCGACAGTACCTTATACCGAACAAATATTTGTTTTACAAGAATTATAACGATTTTTAAAATTTACTCAATGATAAAGCAGATAATATTGTCTAGATGTTGTTTAAATGGAATAATTTGGAATTTTAATCGCACTCCTAAGCCATATTATTTCATAATCGTTTTTGCTGGCATTATATTAAATATCTGAAAAGATCAGTCTCCGCTATGAACTTTATCTATACATAGTCTAGGAGAGCTTTATACTTTTAGTCTTCGTCTGTAGATAACTTGGCAAGAGTGCGACGTTACCAGAAGAGGAAATGAACTTGCTTGCACGGCAACCTTGAAACAGTTCATTTACCTTATACTTTTTCGCAGTTCCGCTGCGGTTATATTAAATACCTTGAAATCCTGTGCGACCTACTTAGGGCTACTTAGAGCCGGTTATTCAACCATTATTCAACCATTATTCAACCATTATTCATCCATTATTCAACCATTATTCAACCATCAGTAAAAAAGTAAAAATGTTATTGTCAAAATGCTTGCAAGAAACGTTTATGCGACGGCTATGCAGTGGAGACACGTAAGGCGACGCGCCGAGCATTCAATCAGCCAATCGTCTACATCCTACTTTCGCAGATTCAATTAAATATGGGCTTCAACTTGAAACGTCATCTTTTCCGAGATCTGCGCATATGCATTGCCTACTCGGCCTTTAAACTCGCTCAAATTCAACACCAGTTTGATTTCTCTCGAATGCGCTGATGGAGTTAAAAGCGCGGTTAAAATTGCAGAATAGCCGATAAAACTTACGATTATTATCGAGAATTATTTTTTTGCCAAGTACAACTCATGCTCTTAAAGTGCAACGTAAAGACTGACTATAAGATATATGTGAATGTGTATTATTAGAGCGCGTAGAACAGCGTGCCAGGAAGCTTATACCTCAATGCCGTGCGACTCTCTTTTCTCTCTCACTCGAACTCTATTAAGTTATAAATAGTATTAAAATTCACTATATCTGCTAATGTATAGATGAGAGATTCGTTTAAAGTTTTAAATAAGCGAAATCGATTAAAATTGCTAAAAAAAGAATAGTATTAACGCTCGCAGGAGCAATTATATTGGAGCATTTTCGAGCATCAGTCTTTGCAATCTCTCATACAGGCAATGTAAAACTCAGTCGATCGGAAATGCTCGGAAATCCTCGGAAATGCACGATCCTTACGTAATCGGCTGATCGGCACTCGGTAGCCATATGTCTCGCTGTTAGCTCTTGGTACGTGCTCTCGGCTAGTCTGTCAAACGATAATTGCACTGACTAGCGAGAGCCGCATTCCACGAGTCTCACGAGTCCCAGCAGACACCAGCAGCAGTTAGCACCGTACTGCCGAGGCTTGGCATCGGTTTTCGACTTTTCGTCCGGTGCGCACAGGTCGCCATTTGGGCAAACAGGCAAACAGCTAAATTGCTATAAGGAAGGCGCCGACAGTCGACACTCTCGACTAGAGAGTAGAGGGCATCCGGCACGGCGGCGACAGTGTGGCCCAAAAGCGGCCCAAAAGCGGCACAAAAGCGTCACAAAAGCGTCACAAAAGCGTCACAAAAGCGGCACAAAAGCGGCACGAAAGCGGCACCCGGCACCCGCACCCGGCTTCCGGCCAAGGGGAGAAAAAAGTCCGGCAGACGGCGCCAGCGCAAATAAAGCCCTCCCTGCCCTCGCCTGCCCTCGCCTGTCCTCGACATTCACGGCTCTCGGCGGCGCGCGCACGTGCCCACGGCTTGCACTATACGCGACTGCCGCCAGTACTGCCGCGGCTTGTCGACTTTAGTTTGCTGCTGCTTAGCCGCTTGCCATGCGTAGTCAGCACTCTCATCGGTAGTTACTGCGTTAGTGCGTTTGCCTCTGCAACATTTTATTCACTTCTTTCCTTTTCTCTCGTGTCTCGCACTCCACGGTTCTCATCGCTCGCGCTGCTAACGAGCAGCCGCAGCGTCACAAGTCGCAACCTCGCAAGAAAGAAGCTTCTTCTCTCCCTTCCTCACTTCCGCGGTCTCCGCCGCCGTTCCGCCGAGTCGGCGACTCCGGTAGACCGGTGTACGCGACAGTGTCCGTTTGTTGGACGGTGCGTTCGGTCACTCCACGGGCTTACAAGCGCGCTTAAGTGCGGCTCTCGGTATTCTCGGTGTCAAAGGCGACCGTGAGGCAACACTAGAGCTCGACAGCGCGATGAGCAGGAACGGCAACGGCCACGTGCTGGTTTGGGAGCAGTCGGGACTGGACGAGGTCGACCGCGCTCACTCCGCTCCTGACAGTCAACGCCAACAAGGTACAGCGCTATTTGAAAAATTGAAAATTGCTTTTCGTCAATTTCGCCAGTTTTTCGAGGGTACCCGTTGCCGACTGGCAACTTGCGACTTGCGAGCCCCGCCGTACAGTACGCAGGCTCGGCTGTTTCTAGTATTGCACAGCATTGCTATTTTTATACGGTGTACGCGCCGATGCGCCGACCTTTGGGAGCGCTGTTCTCAAATCTCGGCTAATCTCGGCTCGCGAGTCGCGGCTCACAAGTCACGGCTAGCAAGCCACGGCTAACTCTTCCCTAAATCCTGCAATATCTATTTCGTAGATTACCTTTTTTATGCCTCCTCAGTTCTCAAGTTCAAGTGTTAATTAGTGCGCGCGCGGGCGCGCGCACTCGTTCTATCTAATCTCACGATGGAATCGCGTGCTGCTCGCGTGCCAGCACTGCCAGTCTGGGCAGTCGGTCTGCCAGCCAGTCTGCCGTACAGCCTGCGCGGCCGTGCCATTATAATATAATACTCGGTATGCTTAGGCTCGGGCCGAGCAGAAATTGACATGAGCAAGCAATAAAAATTGTAAATTTTCAAAAATTTTCAAAAATTATACCGAAATACATTTTTCCAATTTACATCTTTACGAGCACCTTAAGAATCTAAGACGAGTGATTTTTTCTTGGCGACGTGCCCTTTCTTCACAGAATTGGGAGGTGGAAAGGTGACAATGCTATAGAGTGTGCAGTCAGCCGTTGGCCACGTGCTTGTACCGCGTAGGCGGCAGGCGCGTACGCGTACCACCGCCCACCGGGGGCACCGGGGCACCGGCATGTTACGTACACTTTATACTACTGTACTCGAACTACTCAACTGCTGAGTGACTACACTATCATTATCTACTTTATCCATCTACATTTACTTGTTACTCAGAAAATCGTATGACCGCATTTCTGCTGCGGTTTGTCCAACGCTGAGCATATATAAGAGGAGAATAAAAGTTTCAATATTCACTTTGCCTATTTTCTGCTTGTTGTTTCATCGAATTAACGCGGTTGGATGCCTGCCATATCAATGAGATATGCGACCTTGCTACATTTGCTCATGCGGATGCGAGTTGCTCAGTTAACTTCTTTCCCTTGTGCCTTAAGTTACGTAAAACCGTAAAAAAAAGCTCATTTTTATCGTTTTTCTATGTTGCAGTACTTATCGGAACGAGGCACGTCGTCACGTTTATGCTCTTCCTGGGCATGGCTAATGCCTACGTCATGCGAACAAACATGTCGGTGGCAATCGTAGCAATGGTTAATCATACCGCAATTCTGAACGCAGAATCCAATTCCAAGGATATCAATACAAATGAGTGTTTAGAGCTTGATAATTCAAAAAATTCATCTTGGCACAACGAGGAGAAATCTAAGGGCAATGATGGCGAGTATAAATGGGATACAACCCTGCAGGGTTACTTGCTTAGTTCATTCTTCTATGGCTACGTCATAACTCAGATACCATTTGGTATACTGGCCAAACGATATGGCTCCAAATACTTCCTAGGTATAGGTATGCTGATAAATTCAGTCTTTGGATTGTTGGTACCTATCTCTGCTGAATGGGGATTTTATTGGCTAATGCTGGTGCGTTTTATCCAAGGTCTTGGAGAGGTAAGTACTTGTGTCTTTCTGTCAATTTCTTTTTTATCTACCTGTACTCTCCCATTACCTACCTATATATCTACCTCCATGTACTCCACTTTCCTGTCGGTTTATCTTTTATTCCTTCTCTTGCTCTGTGAGAAAGAAAGCGAGTGGTTCTTCTAAGTTTTCATTTTTGTTTTCTGTAAATAATCACAAAGCGAACTCGAGAGATGCGAGTGTGAACGCTTTTTTGATTGTTCGGCTGTATTTCCTCTCCCCTAGGAATGGATTATCCCTATTACAGGGTCCCATCGTGCCTTGTACACATGCTATGTTGGCCAAATGGATACCACCTAATGAGAGGAGCAGAATGGGTGCCTTTGTTTATGCTGGTAAGTTGCAACACTATATACTTGACAAATATTAACAATGTGTCTCAAAATTGTAAATAATATTTTAATCCAAATAAAAATATCAGAAAATGTTAATTACTTTTTTTATGCTTTTTGTATATAAACTTTTACACAGTAGGTATTTTTTATCTAAAAAAATCCTTAAAATCTAAACATGTGAATATTCCAATTCTTACTTAATAAGTTGCTAATAATAAAATTGAAAATTGTTCTTTATCTACTATCTACCTACTTCAAGTGTTGAATGAATTGGTAAAAGTCAATTAAGATGTAACATAAAAATAATTTACATAAGCAAATTTATGTAGAAGCTATTCAATATATAAAAAACAATAAAATAGTATTTTGTCATTAAATTTTGTACATTTAAAAGTGAGATACATTATAAATAATAATCTGCAATACATATAAAAATATTTATATTTTTTTATTTTAGGTGCTCAATTTGGGACAGTTATATCAATGCCATTGAGTGGTTTACTGTCTGACCATGGATTTGCTGGAGGCTGGCCCTCAATTTTCTATGTCTTTGGAACTGTTGGTGCCATCTGGTGTATCGCTTTTCTCATCATGGTGCATGAAGACCCAGAGAGTCATCCTCGTATAAATGATGATGAGAAAAAATACATTCTTAGTGCACTTTGGGGTAGTGCTGGTGCTTCGGTAATTAACCAATAGTTATTATTGTTATTCAAAATTTGCCGAGACTTTTAGTAAATTTAACAAATTACAATTTTTTTTCTCTAAATGGAATTGTTTTAAAAGGAAATTTTCTTAACTTTTATTTATTTTATTTCTTTTATAAATTTCCGGATTCATTTTCAAGAATTTTGTACAAAAAAACTTAAATTAATTTACCTCAATGTATCGCATGGTGAAGTAGCTAATAGTATTATAATAATATGTTTTTTTAAGAGACTCTATTTTATAATTAAATGAAAATTGAAGTTTAAATTTTAAACAATTTTTTTCAATAATTTTTTTTATGTATAGAAAATATATCTGGCTCTATTAGAAAACATACAATAAAGAACAATTAAATTGAAAAAATTCTTAATTGACCAGTAACAAGGAGTCTTAGAATGCCTTACTTCTCTGGATGTATAATAATAAACTAAATTATAAAGACTTCATTGAATATTTTTTCAAATTGTAAAATATCTTTTTATATCTATACTTTCTATCTATTGTAAATATTTTTATTTAATTAATTGCTTTGTTATTTCATCAACAGTCACCTCCAATGCCATGGAAGTCAATTTTCACATCCATGCCCTTTTGGGCAATTCTTATTGCACATATGGGACATAATTATGGTTATGAAACTCTTATGACTGAGCTTCCTACCTTCATGAAACAAATTCTCCATTTTGACATAAAAACGGTAAGTTTTCTTTATAGTAGAGTAAAATTGGAAATTATCTGACTGGGATAGAACATGACCTTTGGCTCGAGATAAAAATTGTTCTCATGAAAGGCTTTAAATTTGGCTGTAACTATTAGTGCAAAGTATTAAGGGTAGGACCCAATGGGGGCTGTCATACATATTTTATTATCTACTTTTTGAGATAAAAAAAGTGTTTTCAAATTGCTTGACATTTTATTAAGAGGAGAGTCTTGAAAATTTTCACTTTTTTTTTAACTATTATTATCTAAACTTGTTTATGTACTTGTAATGACAAAAGCAGCTATAGTCGTTAAATTTTCAATTTATTTTTATATTCTATTTTAAAAATTAGAATCAATTATATATTATTTTTAATTGAAAATTTGAAAATCTTGAAAATTTGTAAAAATCTCTTAAGCAAAATTAGATATTCATATGGGGAACTACGAAATGTGCTGTTCTTCGCAGGGATCTCGCGAAATGTGATACACTAGACAAAAACTAATTCGTTTAGAACGTATTTCGCAAATACACGGAAAATAATATTTGAGAGCCATTACAGTTTTCGAGGTTTCGCGTAGGGGAAGCTACTACACTTAACGTCATAGTAATCGCTCTCTTTTTTTTGAGACTATTTCTCATTCGTTTGGTAATGGTTACCGAACAAAGTAAGAGAGCAGGCTATCTGCTATTTACAGGCAAAGGTCGTGGTGGTGGGGGGTCTCCGCGGTAGTCTTCAGGGAGAAAGAGAGAGAGATACGCTAGTTCTCCCCACTCCGCGGTTCTAACCTGAAAATATGCAGAGAATAGCTCTCTTGTTTTGTTTGGTAACCATTACCGAACTTTGAGAGAGTGGTTACGTTTGTTTGTAGTGGAGCGTCTACTAGGACTGTTTAAGACTTAATGCGGAATATTTCTTTTCGCCCTAGCGGGCCGAAAGTACCAACTTCCCTCCTGATGCCCGATCGGGAATTCGTAATTTCGGCATCGCTATAGACGAAAATAGTATACATACCACCTAGCCCTGTATAATAAGAAAGCCTCAGATCACATGTTTGTCTACCTCGGCTTCGTCTCGGTCGACAATTACATGTGATCTGAGACTTTTCTTATTATACAGGGCTAGGTACGTTATATACTAATTCCGTGTAGCAATGTCCGAAAAATCGGGTATAAAAAATGAAAAACAAAACAAAATATTGAACCATACTATTTTTTAGGCTATATTGTCATTTTCGGGCATGTTCTAAGTGAATTAACTTCGGTCTAGAGTACTTTTTCGACACGCCATGCGCAAAGACGATTTTACGCTCACCCCTTTAAAATCAGCTAAGTAAAATCATACTTTGCACACGTTGTATCGAAAAAAATACGGTTCGATACATGAGCTATGAAGAGGCTCGCTTCGCTCATGCGCAAAGGTCTTATGTGGCTAAAAATCACTATCGCACTTGTATCGTAATATACTATAATAATTTCATCATTTTTTCCGGAAATGCGATTGCGAAGTCGGTACAACAGAGCAAGTAAACAAATTTTCGTACCTAACGAGTTATATTACCAATGCAGACCATATCTTGGATAACTATATCAAATCCCAATAGGAGACCCTCAGTGTGCTTGAAGAGTGCGTTGATGTTCATAGATATTATTAGTTTCATTTTCGCCTTAAAAGATTATTTACTTAAAAATTTTAATACATACAATTCTTCAGCCCGAAATCTCATAAAAAAATATTTAAAGATGGTGAACCGTCTTAAGTTAACATTTTTTTTATCCAGTTTATCTCATTTTACTTTGCAAATTTATGGATACAAATACAATAATATTATGGTAATATTATGGTTTTAGAATGGAATGGTGTCAGCATTACCATATTTAGCCATGTGGATTTTCTCTATGCTAATTTCTCATGTAGCTGATTGGATGATTTCAAGTGGAAGATTCAATCACACAATCACCCGAAAAATTATAAATGGCATTGGTCAATTCAGTCCAGCTGTGGCTTTAGTAGCTGCCTCCTTCACCAGTTGCAACATATGGTTGACAGTTGCCCTGCTTACAATTGGAGTAGGTCTGAATGGTGGTATTTACTCTGGCTTCAAGGTTAACCATCTTGATATCTCGCCAAGATTTGCTGGAGTTCTCATGTCTTTTACCAATTGTTTGGCTAATCTTGCTGGACTGTTAGCACCCATAACCGCTGGCTATATTATCAATGGACCGGTAAGAAGTTCACTTGCAAAAATAGAAAGTACTTAAAAACAAAAAAATTATCTATTGCTAAAACTCACCTTTTTTATTGCAGCCTACTCAAAGCAAATGGAGAATAGTATTTGTACTTTCAGCTGCAGTTTACGTGCTGTGTGCAACATTTTACATAATATTCGGCTCGGGTGAACGGCAATCGTGGGATAATCCCGATAAAGACAGTGAAATTCAAGAAAAGAAAGAAAAAAAACGAGAACAAGATCTCCCGAGTGTCAAAACCAACTATACCACGTTTATCGTATCTACATAGAATCCAATAATTGCCATGAAGAAAACATCACAATTTCTAAAAAAAGGACAAAACTGTGCATGTGTGTGTGCGCGTATGTACATCTGTGCGAGTTTTTGGAGGGACGTGCGAGATAGTTGAGAGTCATCTCAAAATAGTTTACGATTTTATAAATACTTGGCGTTATTTGCGTATAAGTTTTTTTCTTGTAGATAATATGCAGATTTTTTGTGCATGCATTCCCTTTAAATTTACGAGGGGCTAAAATTAAACATTCTCGGACGTCGCGACTCTTCTGTAATTTTTAATGGCACTTAAAAGTTTTGTGGTTCGGTTTCCCTTGTTCTTTTTAAAAGTATAATATAACTACAAATAAGTCGATTTTTTCAAATTACGATGAAAATCAATGCAATTGTTAGGAAAAAGAACAGTGAAAACGTGAGAATGTATAAGTGCCATTCTTTGCTGCGAAATATCGTCTACACATCTTGCTATTTTTGCAAATTTCACTAAAAAATACAGTTTACTTATAAATTGTTTTTGGTTATTTTTAGATAAATTTTATTACATCGTTCATTTTAGATTGATTTTACTAAATTCATTGCTTTAATTTCTTTATCGAATAAACAATTAAAATGCATATTCAAAACCCCATGACAGTTGATGGCCGTTTGAATAGGAGGCAGTGTCTCCACCTCGGTGCCATATACCGCAACAAGACAAGACAAGCATATTAAAAAAATGTTACATTTAAAGAGTACATTATAAATATTTTTAAAACTGATATGCAATAAATTTTATGATATTAAAAATGTTTGCAGTAGTAATAGATGGGAATATTAATATAACAGAACATATGTTCTTAATACCTGTAAAGGCTTACTTAAATTGTTACAAGGATATTCACAATATTTTTTTCAAATCAATTTCTTTTTATTGCACGAAAATAAGATGTGTAGCGATATGCGTTAGTAATGAAAGTTTACTGCGTGAGTGAAGAAAGTATCTGCACGTTTTACTGTGCAAATATCTAAGAAACAAATCATAACTAGGCAACAGTATTAGGTAGAGCGCACTACACGTTCACCAATCGAGGAGTAATTACATAAAACCTTAGGTTTTTTTTCATCAGCTACTGCCGCTTCGTAATGGACGAGTAACTAATGGCTTTACTCGACATTGTTATATGTAGTTGATTTTATATTCATATTTTGTAGATATTTTATCTTTAAAATCCTACTAAGTTATAAAACAAAGTTTTTTTAATTTACTAGAAGCTATTTATATTAGGTGTGCAAATGAAAAAATATATATATATATAATCGACAATCAAAGACCCTATCGGGCTTAACTCTTGCCCATATAGGTGTGAATATCAATGAAAATAGAATACTTACATTTAAGCACACAAGTATGTGCATACGTAAGTGCGTAATAACTTTTTTTAATAAGATTTTTACGTGCATGTAAAAAGTGCATTTTTATAATATCAACAATTACAATGTAAATGTTTTGATAATATACACATTTAGACAATCAATTTTTTGTGTATACTAAATGTATACCAGATAAAAAGAAATTAATTGGGTCTTCCAGAATTTTTGGGAATATATCTTAATCTTTTTACCAACTTTTATAAACTATCAAGTCAAATTAATTAACGTGTGTTTGTAGTAAATTTAATGCTTTCAACGAAATTCTGCATTACATTCTTTCATTCTTGCCGATCAAGTTCGATAGTTATATATAGTATAATTTTACGTAAAGTGTTTATATATTTTGCTTAAGAGGCTTTAGCATTTTCAAAGTTATGTAGACATATCTTGCGGTACCTAAATCATTTGATAATCGAACTTTGATTCAAGAATGATTTTTGTGTTTTACTGTGATTAAAGCATAGAAATAACAAAACACAATAACAAAAATTAATTTTTAGGCTTATCAGAAACCGAATCGATTGAAAAAATAAAAAAGAAAAGAATAGTTAGTATTCTTGTCGATCGTTATAAGAAAAAGACCGTGTGCGATCGCTTTTTTACTTTTTTTTTTATTGTTGAGTATACTAGTTAAATGAATAAGATTGAGATATTTATGAAGTTTTATAAATTTTAAATAGAAGTTATCAATCTTATGGAGGTCTGTGATTTCTTGATTGCTCTTGGCAATTGTGTGTGTATATTTTTAATTTATTAAACTGTTTCAATATGATACGTATATTATCAGAAATTTCTTAATAATCAAATTAATTAATCATTGATAATTAGAAATCTGGTATTTAATAATTGTTTTGAAAAGTTACATGCATGTACGAATTACTCTATCTTTTTTCTGTTGATTATCAAAAGAACAATTTTCTATTAGAAAACTAGTCATTTGAAACTACTAATTGAAATAATTGAATCATTGAAAAATAAATTATAATTGAAATATTAATTATTTACATAACTAATTTTTTCTTTGAATACAAATTTTAAATAAAGTGCATGTACATATTTGTACTACATACTTGAACAATTTGTTTTTATTTTTATATATTCATATTCTGTATATTTATGAACAGTGTACATAAATAATTCGACACTTTAAATAATAATAGCACTTTTTTGTTGTAATTGTAAAATTATACACATATTTTTATTGTTGAATTTTTGAAGGATATATATCCACACAGACAAATAAAAATATTCTTCATAAAACTTAAATATATGATTTTTTAAATACCATTTCCCAATATTAAATATTATAATGACATTTTTATTTACTTTAATTATGGTATTAAATATGATTCAATCAACCCTACATGTTCCAGAGTTGATTTTGCATGCTTAAGACAGTGCCCTTAATGATATGTAAACAAATTGAATACCTATAGCAGAAAGTCGCACAGGAAAGAAGACGCAACACAGCGGTAATTTTATCATCACGTAACAGAAATTTATCACAGTCTTAAATACTTGTTTTCGATTTTATGCGACATAATGAACCAATTTCAGATTGTTATTTAAATCTTAAGTAAGTTATTTAATCGCCCTACCATTTTAAGAATCAATTTATTTTACCTTTTTTTTAACGACATAATGGAGTAAATATTCAACAAATCGTCGGAGCAAATATTCCCTGATAAAAATAATCCATTAAATCCGATTTTTTAATTGTGAAACCTTATTACACATT
Organism: Eurytoma adleriae; assembly: GCA_900480045.1. NCBI lineage: Eukaryota > Metazoa > Arthropoda > Insecta > Hymenoptera > Eurytomidae > Eurytoma > Eurytoma adleriae. The sequence continues at coordinate 25,292 of UXGC01001341.1, forward strand.
AATCGGAATTCGATTAATTTCGATGAATTCCGATAATTAATGTATAATTAAGATTTCCAATCAAGAAATCAGATTTAATCAATTATTTTTAATAGTTTTTCCATCTAGTTAAGAAACGCTTAAATCATGTAATTAAATCACGCAAATTAAAACAGCATTTTTTGACATTTCTTTATTATATTATAGTATTGCCTAGCGGGGGAGAAGTACTCTCTCTCTCTCTCTCTCTCTCTCTCTCTCTCTCTCTCTTATTTTATTAATATTTGCGAACCTTAATTATTATATATTAATAATTTATTTATACCTACACCTCGACCAAAGGTAACTATAGTGCAATTTTTTGCTTCCTCGAAGAGGAAGTGTTGTCATCGTGATGAAAAAAAGTTTTGAGATAACCCAATGGAAGTTTGTTT
>UXGC01001342.1:0-25678 GCA_900480045.1 Eurytoma adleriae
ATCACATTACTCACGTGGTTGGTAATTTTTACCAACCAACTTTTAAATTTTACTCACGCCGGTCTCTCAGTGTAATATTACATAAACATATTTGTGGTAAGGAATGAAGGCACTCCTATATCATTTTTAGTTTTTCTTTCTTCGTTTCTATTTTTTCTCTTAAAAGTACTTGGCTATATATAATTTTCGTAATAGTTACCGATTATACGCAAAATTCTTTCAAATTATTTGATACGATAACCTTCTATTCTCCTTCCAGCATCAGAAGTCGACATGTTCCAATTTTTCCAATTTTTTCTTCTTTCTTAACACTTTATATTAAAATCACGACCTTTAATAATGAATTTCAAATTCTCGTCAAGGTCTGATAGTAAAGTAAACTCTAACTCTAGCATCGCACATTGTGTACAACAATGTATGCTCTATTCAATTTTCATTTACATGTTCTCTTTACATTTTCAAATCAGTGAGCATTCGTCTCATAAGCTTGCGTGACTGTCGAAAACCACAAATTACAATTTATTTGCGTTGTATTTTACATCGCACGAACCGCTTTTTCAACCGACTTTTTTTAACGCTTATGTTTTGCTCTGTCTAACAGCATATCTTCTGAATCGCGTAATAATCAAAACACTGATAATATTAAATTACATTATCACTGATAATATTAAAATGTACCGTTAAATGTGAAATTTCTTTGAATTATTTCGAAATATGTTTACCTACCATTTGTAATAAATTGTAACTAAATTTAATGCAGCATTTTTATTTCTATTTCAGTTATAGTGGTGTTAATGAGCTTGTTAAAACTTGCACTTATTACACTGCAACTCTTTTATATATGTTCCTTTTTTTAACGCTATCACGGAAAACCATTTCCACGGTGAATCAGCACATCGCGAATCAAAACACTAAGACTTAAGCTGTCGGTAGCGTTAGTGAAAGACAGATGTACACGAAAACAATGGGCGAGCTTAGTGAGTACCGGCGCGATGAATCGGGCTTACCATTTTGCGAGAGTAGTCGCAGCTTTTATAAACAATCCAGTTACATTTACCGTGGAAACGATTTTCTGCGCGGACTTATGCATGTGCAATTCATTTGAATCAGTAAATACTTTCTCGTAGATAACCGAAAAGTGTGAAGCATAATAGCGCATAAAATTTGTGTAAGTTCGGGACTGCGAACCGCGCCATCGAAGCGCATTGCAATTTACTGATTTAGAGGTGCACAAACAGCGAGAGAGGCAAGTGACTTGGGCCTGGCAGATGGAGAGGACAGTCAAGCAGATCATAGTGGCATATTTTTGAATGCAGAAACGACAATATCTTGCTTTAATAACGCACGAATACTCTTTCTATTTTGATGTGGAGAAGAAGTTTCAGTTAAAAAATTAATTTGCACGTAAGAAAATTCATTAATAATAAGAATCGGCCCATAATTTATCCTTTGAAATAATTAATGTCAGTAATCAAAATCCGTTTAAAATGGTACTAACTCAGATTCTACTTAGAAATTGGTTTAACTGGAAATTGCTCGCAGTTTGTATAAAATCCTAAAATCTGTAATAAAGTAATATGAACAAATTTCTTGCTTACATTCGTATACAAACTTTTCGTTAGTTAGAAATAAGATTTCCTTCTAAAACTTAGTATAAATTATAAGCACTGCAAATTAATTTAATGATTTATGTAACAGACATTTTTTAAACTGATGAACCCTTTTAATACTTGCGTTAATATCAATTTGTATATTATATTTCTTCCAAAATATTTATTTTCTGCTACGTGATAGAAATGCAACAGAAATGCACATATCATCCGCTTTATTTATTTAAATCGATGAAGTTTTGTTTCATAATTTAGAAAATCATAAAGTTAATTTGAGAAGAAGCAAGAAACTGTAGCAGAGAATTTTATGACCCGAGCAAAAGCCATTTCTAAGTGGATTATATAAGTTAAAAAAGTCGAAGAATTTGGAAACAGCGTTATATTTATGTATTGAATTTATATTTATATATTGAATTTAATTTCAGAAAGTGTAAAAATGGCTCCCAATAGCAATGATTTACTAGAAACTACTAAGAAAACTGAAAATAATACACTTCAATCTTATAAATTAAGTGAAAATACAAATTTGCATGAAGCATTGAACTCTGATGATAACGAATATACCGTAGAAAAAGCGAATGAGGTGTGGTACAAAAGGTACACACTAAAGTGGTCTGCGGTATGTCTTTTTACGACAGTTTTCGTCGCAGGAATTTACAGCCTATTAACATTTCCTTATATCCAGAAATATAAAACTGTACTTTGGGGTAATTTTTATTTCTACACTTATTTTCATTATTTAAGCAAAATTACCATACTACATTTAATTAATATCTTTTAATTTACAGCGATTTCCGTCTTCTCAGCGTCAACATTTGGAGTTTCAGGAGGCGTTCATAGATTATGGAGCCATAAATCTTACAAAGCGAAATTACCCTTACAAATAATAATTGCAATCTGCTACATTACGTGTGTTGAGGTACCAGTAGAAAGATTACTAAATAACACTTTCATTGCTGTAAGAGTCAAAATTTGCGCTGAAATTTTATCGTAGATAAAGACTTGTTATTTTACACGAGTCTTATTGTGTCATCATTTTATCTCCGCAATCGGAGATAAAAATCATGACATAAATATGACTCATAACAGTGAAAGGGTTAATTTTTTTGCGAATTTACCTGATTAATATCAACATTCGAATTATTTAGTTCAAGATAAGAAACTGGGTGTTACTGCATCGAGTTCACCACAAGTTCACGGAAACCGATGCAGATCCTCACAACATAAAACACGGAGCATTGTATGCTCACATTGGATGGCTTGTAATCAACAGACCACAGGAAGTGATTGATAAGTATAAACTAATCGATATGAGAGATGTCGACGAAAATCCAGTCATAAGATTCTGCGACAGGTATAGAAAATTTCTTTTATATTTACTTGCTGCTGATAAATAAAATTGTTGTACTAAATGTTTTTTTAAATAGGTTTTTTGTGCCACTTACTGCGATTTCTATTGTAATAACAATTATGGTGCCAGTATGGTTTTGGAATGAAGAACTGTACTATGCTGTAACCTCGCAGATTGCACGAATATTCGCTCTAATCCAAGTTGGCTTGTCTGGAAACAGCGTAGCTCATCTTTACGGCTACAGACCGTTCAATGAGTAAGTCTACTCCGATCGTTATGTTTATAAGTAACAATCAATTATTTTTTGTGTCAGAAACTCTATTTCCGCGTTTTCTTTTTAACTAAACGTAAACACTGAATAATCATTTTCCAATCAGTTATTAAAGAAAATGTATATATAAAAATAACTTTATATCACTCGATATTAATGTTTATTAACTACTATATAAATAATTTTGCATTACGAGGTTACAAAAAATGTGGTATCTACAAAGGGCTAGTAGAAATTTTGATCTTGGACGTTTGCTAAATTCGACTAGAAGTAATGTACGTTAATTTATTTTCAGATCAATAAGCGCTACAGACAACGGAATATTTTCTTTCTTCTCGTTAGGAGAAGGTTGGCATAATTACCATCACGTATTCCCGTTCGATTACCGTGTGCCTGAATTCGTAGGTCTAAAATACGACCCCACGGCTAAAATTATTGAGTTCTTCGAAAAAATCGGATGGGCGTACGACCTTAAAAAACCATCGGAATCTCTGATTAAAAGGGTCATTAAAAATAAAGGTGATCAGAGTTATAAATCTTTAATTGATTAATAAGGTTCTTGATTGTTAAACGCACCCAGAGATACCTTTGCTAGCAATAGCATTTTCTTTTATAAGTATATTCTTGACAAAAAATAGTATCTCTTTTTAGTAGCGATACAGAGATACTGTTCAATTTGTTGAACAGTGTATATTTTCTTACAGTGAGAAAAAGAAGCATTTGTAATTATAAGAAGGCGTAGTTATAGTTAATATATTATTTTTATTGTTGCTGTTGATATTTGCATTATTGTAAACTATAAACTATTTATTTTCTTAATTTTTTTCACTGTACGATTCCAATAAAAATTGTGGGAAAAACACATATTAATATATTTTTTTACGTATACCTATGGTCAAACGTAGTTTACGGTATAAAGTATGTACGGACCAGAGACACAAATCAGTCTTATGAATTGAGATACTTTCATTTGCATACTTGTACACTTAAAAAAAGTAAATATTCCAAATTATTAAAAACCACTGAAAATTGCATGATTTCAATAGTAAATTGGCAGAACTATATAACATTTTAAAGTATTTCTTAGTATTTTACATGTAGTTTCTAGTTAGTAGTTACAAATTTACTTTTGGAATTGAGCAGTTCATTAGTAGTTTATGCAGCGTAATTTCGTAATAGATATTTCAGTGGTTTATTGCTAGTTTATAGTAAGACTATATTAAAATAAGTTTTTTAATGCTTGTACAATTTAATTAATAAATTATCGAAATGTACTACAATTAATTAAAAGCACTATATGTAATAACTGGAACGATAACTTCAATGGGTCTCCTTCGGTTCGAAACTCAGACTTGCCTCAAGGCGCTACCGCGCCTCTTGATACTAATAATTACGAATTTAAAACAATTTTCCAACTTTAACTAATATCTAATAATTTTAATGGTCATTCACATCAACTGTTACGCATATCAAACTAACAGAAGTACTAAAAATTAGTCTAAAAAAGTAGTCTCAAAACAGCAGGTGTTTTCTCATTTCAAACTATTCCGCTCATCGCGCCTTCAACTCAAAAGCCGGGGAAGTCCGTGCGGTGCCGCCCCCTGCGTAGAATCCTTCGAAAGCTCGAACCTCCTCCCCATCGCCATGACAGTTCAGTTCACCTACGCCTCACCTACAGCCCGCACCGTCTGCAGCGCTCTGCAGCCAGAGCATGCTGAAGCAAACACGGCGAGCGAGGAAGCGAGATAGGACAGACAGGCGATCGTGTCCGTGTGCTTGTACGATCTGCCTTGCCCGCGCTCCGACGGTCCTTGTCGTCCAGTGTCACCGTCGCTCGCCTCCCCGAGATAAACAACAGCGGGCAGGAGGCAGCTAGTAGACCACCTCGAGCCTCTTATCAGGACGCGACGATGGAGCCGACGACGCAGGAGCAGGAGCCGGAGCAGCCCCAGCCGCTTGCCTGGCGCGAGGAGCCCGCCGCCGCCGCGTCGCAGAAGATCACCGACCCCTGCGAGAGGCGCAAACGCCGCGTCGTCGAAAAACTATACCCGTCAGAGCACAGCAGAGTTGCCAAGGCGAACATGCTCAAAGACCTGCTCAGTAGGTTCAAGACCCCGGCGCGCGACCGCCACGGCGACTGCTGCGAGGTAAGTTCACTTTCCTTTCTCTCGCTCGTGTCGTACTACCCATATCTCTTTTTCTATCTATCTCTCTCTCTCTCTCGCCTTCTGCTCCCTTTGTTTGATCCATCCTGGTGGGCCCTTTGGTGCGGGGATGCTTTGTTCGAGTGGGCGACGCGGCCATCGATTTTCTCGCGGCTGCTCCGCCGGGGGGCATTTAATCGTCGGGCCATTTAAAAGCTGCATCGTGACCTCCTGGCACTCCCACGGAGATTGCGCCTCGCCACGAGCGAGTGAAAGCGCGACGCACAACCAGTTCAGCTGCTCGTGCTGAGATACTTTACGTGCACGGGGCTTACGGAGTCTGTGCTCCGCGTTACTTTTTCTCTCTCGGCGTAATTAAGTCGTACTTCGAAATTTAATGTTGCGGTGCTGTACTTCAAATTTTTGTTCGCTGTGACCTTTTCTCTTTATTGGCATCGGTACGTTAGAAGCGATAACGATAGCGGTGTATGTGTGAACATTTAGTAAAACAAAGAAATCTGTGGGTCAGGCTGTTTTTTTTTTTTGGAGTACATGTTTAAGAACTGTTTTTTTGCTTATTAGTTATTATCATTTATGTATCCAAGTTATTTTATATTTATTACAGTTTCGTGTTCTTAACAAAACTGTAAGTAAGAAAGTTACAACCATTTTTTCAGTATATACTGATAATTTTCTCGTTTTTTTGTTTATTTCGACTCATCGAATCATTTATTATTTAACGTTTAATAACTTCATCACACTTTTCAGAGTTCCAAATCAGTTATTATAAATATGTATTAACTGATTGTTATAATATCAATGGTATCAATCTATTATTTTTTAGAATTTATCAGTTTGAATTTAAAATGCATAACTAAGGATTTTAAAATTTTTTTTTTTTATTAAAACATTTTAACATGTTTTTTGGATAACCGAATAACCAACTGTGAATGTTCTACTTATGTGAAATATAATAAGCTTGTAATAATATCAGTTACTCATTTAATGTTTCTTTTTTATTTAGGGTCGTATTAAAGACAGATTCCATTTTGTGAAGAAGCCGGTACCAACTAAAACTTGGAACAAAAGAAAAGAGAGTTATAATATTTCAAAGAAGTTGCTGACGCAAATGAATGCTTTCAGAATCCAATCAGACCCAAATGAATTCAACCTTACTCGTAGTGTCCATACATTCAGTTTTTTTGATAAAACTCCAAGAGAGCCTTTACCGCAAATAGATATTAGTGAAGAGAACTCTCAAGAAAGCGTACCTTTCGTGACAGGAAAGTTTGCAGATTGCAGTATTGATAGTGAGTCGCATAGAATTAGTGCCATTAGGGATACGCAGCAGCAGTAACGCTCCTTGTGCAAATCTAATAACACAAACAATGTCTTTAAACAATGGTGCAAGCGCTGATCCCGTGGACTCACACAACAATGTTAGAAGGTCTAGAACGTAAGTCTAGTTTTATAAGGTCATCAGACATTCAAGATTAAGAATTTCTTTGCAATATTGTGAAATCATATAAGGATTCATGTAAATGTACATTCATTTTTTGTTTTTTGTAAATTACATTTATAGCTTCTTCGTAATTTGCAGCATTTTCTATTTACGACTTCTGTAATATTATTTTACATGAATAAACACTATTATTAATTAGTTTATGATTCTTTAAAATGTTTCACCTTAAACTCTTTGTATATTTCTAATATTAAATACAAAAAATAGAAAATAGAATTTAATACACTCTTAACGATTTCAACTTTATAAAGAGTAAAATAGATTTTTCACCTTTTAAAAGTTTAATTTCATATATTTACGCTTTTCAAAATGATGAAAACGTATGTTTTCTACTTTATGAAGAGGAAACATTTTTTGTAATTGTTCAAAGGTATAATTCAAGCGGTTTACTCTTTTCAAAAAGATTAAAACGTTCGTTTTCCACCTTATAAAGAGTACATTTTACTAGTAGTTTACTAGATAGTTTTTTATATAATAATTTTTTAATAGTTATTTTTAAAAGATTGTACAAAAAATTTTACTTCATTATATAAAGTATAACTAAATTCTTTTTAATAAAGATAACATAAATAGAATATTGTCATTTTAATGATAACTAGTACACGAAAAGATACTGTATGAAGCAAAAATCAAGTCGAATTATACACTGTACAAACTAAACTAAAGTGTAGTACAAACACTCACTGTACTTCCATTCGGCGATCATTACCATGCACATCTCATCGCCATTATAGGTACAGCACGAACGTGATAAGCCGCGATCTGAACGCGAGCCTCGAGAGCTTCGTCGCGGAGCTGTCGAGACTGCAGAGAAACTTGTACAGCCGCGACAGTGTCAAGGGCAAGTTCAGGCGGCGATACTACGCGGGCTTCAAGGAGGCCGAGCGCCGGCTGCCGCTGAAAAAGCTCAAGCTCGTCGTCGTTGCGTCCGACGTCGACGTAAACAGAGGCGACGGTAATTCAAAGGAAAAAGGCAGCTAAACGCGCAGGAAACAGCCTAAAGTCGCTCAGATAGTCAATTTCCTGAATTTTTACCTTTAATTTCGTATGTTCGTATTTAGAGGTATAAGATAGATGGTAGATAAGACTAGATTGCGGTTGGAAGTGACCAAAAGAAATCGTTTTTATTATAACTTTTAACTTTTGTAAAATAAGACAAAATTTAAAATATAATTGTTAAGATTTAGCGACTTTTTTTAAATACACGTTTAAGTCATTTTTCCTGTTCTTATCATTTTAATTTTTATTCAAATGACTTTAAAATAGGTGAAAAACTTTCTTTCTGTATACCTTTTTAGGTAGTATACTTATATAAAAAAAAGAAATTCATTTTCTAATCGAAAACTATCCTTAACCGCAGGTGTAACAGCAACGTGCGGGTAATAAGATCCGTCAAGTTCAAGACTAATATCAAAAATCATTTTTTCAAAAATGATATTTTCTTCACACGGAAATAAAAACTACTAAAATATTTCAATAACAAATTTTATTGCTCTCACAGACTGATATTATAAAAAAAATTGCAATAAAGTTTATTAGATTTTCAATGAATGTAGATGAAAGAATCTTGCATATACTGCAAAAAATAGTTATTCCAAATAAATTATTTCTTTGAAAGTATAACTATAAACTCTATTTAAAAATGTTTATAGTCGATTTAAAAAAATATTTAATTGATTCAAAAAAATTATTCAGTTGGAACTCATTAAAGAATTACTTAGTTAAAATTACTAAATCGTTTTTCACAGCAGTAAATTTTGCAAGAAACTATTGTAATATTTCAACCACGTCAACCTGTGCGAGGACTTAAAAATTGACTATTGCAATTTTTAATAGAAAATTTTTCCGCGCAGAATTTTCAAAACACTTAAGTCTACCTGGGTGCGAAGCGTTCGATTGCCGATCCGCCGATTGTCTACGTTAAATAGTCAACAATTGAGGCAGGCCGATAAAAATAGCCGATCGCCACGTGACGATCGGTAACGACGGCGCCGCTCGTTTAGGCTGTTTCCCGCGATGATTCACGCGCGCTGCCATTCGGGGCTCAATTTTCAATGTCTCGTTGCAGGTGAGCTGGGGGAGCTGGTGCACCGATTCGTCGACTCCTGCCGGAGGCACGAGACGCCCGTCGTTTTTGGCCTCACACGGCGAAAGATGGGCTACCTGACGCACGGCAAGGGCTTCGTCAGCTGCATCGCCGTCGCGAATTACGAGGCTCTCGAAGTACTATACACGCTTAAATCTGCATAGGCATTGTCTCTCATTCATTATGCATCGTTTTTTAAACGCTTAAGTGGTTTTTTTTTCTGTCGAGACTTAATTAGTTTGAATAATTTATTCCTTTTTTTCATGCGTTCGATATTATCAATATATTTTATTTTTTTTTGTATTTAACTCGTGACATTAAAAAATTGTTAATATTTATGACAATCTTTTAAATGTTTATTTCAAGATTTAAGACCATTGTTATGTTCATTGAATCATTACTTGCGTTAAAAAACGTTAAATGTATTACAGATACTTCTTTTTTGTAGGAAAAACTGGAGGATGCGCTTAAACACGCAGTCGAAGCTAGAAACGCATTCAAGGTGCAGAAGGAAGAACCGGATAAGACAATAGACATTACCAAAATTTTAACAGATGATCTTTTAGTCTCTGAAAGAGTTAAAGTTTTATTAAAAGCATTAATTTACTATCAATAACGGAATTTATTTTATACTTTATATATGTATAAATACTTTATATATTGTTTATAGTTATAAATCGTGTAGATATAAATCAATGAAAATTTAAAGTAGACCATAAAGTTTATGAATTAAAATGAGGATATACATATTGTCAATGATGTACATTTATGTATAGATTTTTATATTTGTACGTTTTTTAATGATGAATTAGACTGTTTGTAAAATGTAATATTAGTACAAATAAAAACCAAAATTAGTATCTTATATTAATATCTACGAACATTGTTTAAGACGCCCTTAATTCACCAATTTGTAAAATTGATGTCTTCGATAATTTCAATAATTGGGTAATATGAAAATAAAAGTTCATAAAAATGTTAATTACGTAATAAAAATCGTAATTATTTGTAATAACATCCATCGGTAAAGAGAATACCTTCATGAACATCAGTACAACACTTATTAGCTTTCTATTACCATTTGCAATGAGAGTGCATTGTAAGGAACTTAAAATTGTCATGATTGTAACAATGTTTAGTTAAAAATTATAAATCGTTATTATATCGCAATTAAAGCGAACTCTCAATAAATTACGAATGATGTATAGTAATATTTGTTATTCGATATTTTACTTTAAATTCCTTTACATATATTATTGCAAAGAAGAAGAATAATTTAAAAAAAAAATTCCAAACCAAACAATAGAATTTAGTATAATCGCTTTTTCATACAGAAGCTGGTACTTATTCTATATTATTGTGTATTTTTGAAAGTTCATGAAAAAAATGAAGGAAAATTGAGCAAGAAGCAAACCAGAATTTTTTTATTCCTATAAACTATTTTTCAATTTTGAAAACAACGCGATGCAGATATCGAAGTCAGATTTCCGCGGCGACTGTACTTACGCGCGTATAAAAGCTGCGCCGCGGCCCTGGAGTGCGCGCACAAAAGGGACGAGGGAAAAAATCGGTACTGAAATCTCGTCGACCTTGATTTGAGAAAGCCAACGAGACGATCAGTCAGTGCACCGCCGCCACTTCCTCGAGTCGCTTTTATTTATCAATTTAATCTTCGGAGCCGTTGCGTGTAGCTTATACACACGCGGCAGATAAGAATATTAGGCGCTCCTTTTCTTCGCTCGCTTTTTTTTTAATCGAAAGCGATTAAGCGACGCTCACCAGTGGGTCTGTCAAAAAGTCAATGAGAAGTTGAACACTATGTACCTTTTTTGTGTAATGAATTAGATGATGGAGAATAATGATGGAATTTTTTTGTGGAATTCGGGGTTCATTATATGTACAATAGGCAATTGTGTTCTTTCTTGCGCAATGTTTAATTCATTGAGCAGGATTTAAGAAAACTGAATAAACAGGGACTCCGCCAAATTAAAGTAAATCTTGGCAACATATTGAATAGTGTACAATATTATTTTTTGCTCATTTATTTTTTATTAAAAATTTAACAAATAGTAAAAATCCTTAAATCAATTAATAAATTTAATATGTAATAATAAAAATGAATATAATTAAACACACTAAATAATGATTAATTTTTTTCATCTTTTAAAATACATGAAAAGACAAAATAATTTTTAATTACTATTACACGCAAATATTTTATCATTTAATAATGAAAACTTTGTTTATCCTTTATTGAACAATATTTTCAAGTTTTTTTCATACCGATAAAACAATCACGCCAATTTTCAGCAATCAAACTATTGCACAAATCGGCGTACATATAGAACATTATTAAAACACGTCAATAAAACAAACATACCAAGATAACCAACACAAGTATACAAGCATAATAAAAAAAACTCCCAGTAGTAATCGTCGAATTCTTTTCGATAATGCACCGAACCAACACAACCAACGGCACACCCACGCCGAACGAGTGAAGCAGGAATCGTCGCATCTCGCCGCATTCCCTCAGCCCACTCCCTTATCAGCCGCGGCGAAGGGCCGAATCATACTTTCCGTCAAGATTGTACCGTGCGTTTTTGGGCGCAGCTCGCGCGCGTAAAGTGTAACACAGAGAAGAGCGCGGCTCTCGGCTCGCGGGGAAGAGAGAGGCGCGGGCGCTGGAGCCGAGGCTGCGAGAGAGAACGGGCCGCACGCACACTCGCCCGCACACGTGTGTAGAGGGGCTGCAGGAGCGAGGCCGCTGACTGGCAGCGACGCCGAGTCAGTCAGTCGGCTCGGCACCGGCGGCCTCGACGCACGCGAGCGCCGCAGAACCGCGAGTTGCGCGCTTTTCCCGTTCCCCCCCAAGTGCCAGTATAACGCAGGTGTACGCGCGGTACCGATACCTTAGGTATTTTATTTAGGTACCGACACGCTATACCCGCTCTGCGCTCGTTCACGGCTGCCAGGATCTGGAAACTGGATTTTCGATTAAAGGTATGCTGGTGCGCACGTGTCTATGTATATGCGGCGGTGTTAAGTTATAAGTTTTACCAGCGCATCGTGTGTGTGCGTGTGTCTTATGTTTTTGTGCGGTCGGAACTTCGACTCCAAAACAGTCGAGCTCCGAAACATTCCGGGCGAAACATTGACGCGAGAGCCCATTGTTTATACCCCGCGGGAAGTGTACGACATACATATCCTTTACCGCGGAAGGAACCATTCATCCTTTCTTTCGAACTGTGAAACGCACTGGCGCCGGTCAAGTGTCAGCAGGTGTATACGTACACTGACGAAACGCCTGCCTTTTGGAGTTCACCTCTCGAACTGTACACTCTTTTCCCTTCCCTCTCGAAACGATTATGTTACCGATGCACAGCGGGTATCGATGTATGCGCGCATCGGGTTTATACGGTGTGCGCGCGTCCGTGTAGGCGTGAAGGACGAGCGAAAGTTTCGGTTTTTCTCCGGAGATCGGATAGTGTATGTAGACGCGGGATGGAGGTGAGCGGGATGAATCACATCACGCCCGAGCCCACATTGAAGTATCAGCCTCCGCGCAGAGGTGGGCCACGTGCACCGATCGCCGGCCTCCTTTTTGCGCCTTTTTATGGGCAGTTTTAGCGTGCTTTTGAGGTCAAATTCCCCAGTGAGATGATTTTTTTTGCTTTCCGTTCAAAAGTTATTTATTCGAGTTTAATGATTCGTGATTGGTTTTTACATATACCTGTTAAAAGAAACTGTGATGCGCTAATGTATTTAATAATCAGTTTTGATGTTTCCTCACGTAGATATGTATTTAATGATTTTTATGATAAGGATCGATCGAAAATAATGATTCCACATTAAAAAATGACGTTTCTTAGGTCAACATGTGATTCATTACCGGAAGTATATGAATGAGTAAATAAAGAAATGGAGTATTCTCTCGAAAACTAGGCTAAAAGTAGGCTATCCTAAGTTGTTTTTAAGTGTTAAACAAGATTCTGATTGACACCTACACTTAAAGACGATAAACTTTTATTACACTCGTTCTATTTTTATATAACAAGCTACCTCAAAATCACATTGAACACGCACCAGCACCATTTTTTAAAAAAGAGAAAAAAATCGTTCAAATCGGAAAATTAAAAAAAATAAATTATATATAGCTCAATAATCTCGTAGACGCAGTCATTAAATAAAATATCAGTCGTTCCAGAGCAAACATACCACTGGAGCTGCGTAAGCCCGATAAAACGACTCCCGGGATAAAAAGACCGGCTAAATTTAGCCCCGCGACAATTGAGCGCGTACGTCCCCGCGGCGCGTAAATTTTCGCGCTTGGGAAAAGTCCGCGAGGCCGCTTCCGCGACAATAGGGAGCGATGTCGTTGATCCCGGCGCGCACCGCCGGCCGATTAGCATGCGGTGACAACACCGCGCGATGATAACGACGGCCGTCGCTCATTAAAGCTCGTCGTCGCTGCCTTCCTTTTTTCTCGCCCGCCCGCGCTGGCGAAACGCGCGCAGGTGTTGGGCAATCGGCGCGGAATCGGTTGCACTTCTTTGCGCTCTCGTTGCGATGTGGGGAGAGGAACATGAAAAAAATGATGTTGCGAGTGCAATACACGTGTTTCGTTAGAGTTATGTGTCCGTTCCGGCTGTAGAAAGGAATAAAAAGTTTTAAAAGATCGGGCTTTTTTTTAAATGAATTTAGTAGTGATTTATTGGACGTAATTAAGTGAATTATAATTAATAAATGAGTATTCGTTGAGTCTCGTGTACTTGTAAATAATGAATAAGTGTAATTTATCTATGTGTATTTATTTAATGTTAAAAGTTGTTGATTTATCGAATAAATTGCTTATAAAGTAGAATAAGAAGAGGATATTCACGTGAATATTCCCTATAAAAAAATTAACCATAAATTGGTCAGAATGTAAGTATCCTGGTCAATTTATGGTTAATTTCCTTACTGGGTTATTATTATATTTATAGATTATTTTAAATATATTTTAATAATAATTGTATACTTATTAAGAGAAATGTTTTAGTAATTTTTTAAAAAGTTTACTAAATTTTATTAGGTCTGGTCGCAGACTAACATTTAGAGATTTTTTGGTATACTATAACTAATTATTGAAATATTAGCCACGAAATATTATTTAACAGTATGGCACAAAATTCGCAAACTAAAAGTCTGTGGCCAAAAGATCATGCTGTCTAGTACAATTTATACTGAACATATTGTAAAAATTACTACATTATAACATTCCTCTCGGTGTATATTTTTGAATATTATACGATTATCGACAACAAAAGAATTTTTGACACTCTTAAATTACAAAATCAAACTGTCTTATAACTTGACATGCATATAATAGGTGTTACAATCAAATTACAATCTATAAATCGTAATACGATTATTCTTACTTCATACAATATTCTATCATTAAAATACCTACGTCACCTTAAAAAATTTGACACATAATTTTATTCATCACAAGTCTTTAATTGCCACTTGCCAAACGTGCAATCATCCATTTTCATCATCTACCGAAATAAAAATGAAGCTGTCGAGATAGACGCTCATTTTTATCAGACTCCATTACAAAAGCGATACTCACGCCCGATACTGCAACGCAGTCGATCGGCGCGAAGCGGGGAGGCGTCGGGCTTTGCGAAAGCTCGGGCGCGGGTGCACCTCTCGTCGTGTCCATTTCCGTCCGGCACGCGCGCGCGCCGAAGGAAAAAAGGCGCCGTATCGCGCGCCGCACGATAAAAACTGTCGGGGCGTGTCGCAATGTGTCGCCCATGTAAATAAGACGTCCGCCGGGTATACACGCCGGTCGTGACGCACGCCCGCGGGAGCGAGAAAAAAACGCCGCGAAATTTCAGCGCAGGGGTTGCGATCGAAAATCGTGCGCCGCCGATCGGCGAATGGAAACCGAGCGCGGCTTTATTTTATCGGCATGGAAATGAAGTTGATTTGTTGCTTTGCCTCGTGTGCGCTTTTCAGGAATTTTATCATCGATTTTGTTACCGATTGGTTTCGCCGATCGAGCGAAGGATATTAGTTTGAATTGATCGGTATGAAATGATTTTATAGGGTTTATAGAAGGATGTAGAGGATAAAATGTATTATGATTGAAATGTTTACTTATTTTGCGAAATTGGTGTTTTAAAATACATAAAAATTTGTCAAGGTGGACGTAATCGATAAAAAATTTGAGGCCGTAAATTAATCGCAAGCGTGTAGAGCTGATTTACGAGTGGACTTTTGGTAATCGCGTCACTTTTATTAGCTGATCGGTATATACTTTCCTAAAGTAAAGGTAAATGTTCGAAATTCTTCGAATAAGATAATGCAGTTTGTTTATGATTCAAAGCTACATACAGCAACTTTTCGATAAACTATACAATGACTAAATTGTCATTTTTTTAAAATTTATATTTATTATCACTTTAAAGATTATTTTTTTCATATCACCTGCTCAATTCAAAACTCATCAGTACTTCTCAGTATTATTATTTTCAAAAACGAAAAAAACAAATAATAATGAGCATTACAAACAAAAACGAGAAGATTAGTAATTATCTGTACCGTCCTTGATGTAATGAACCCATACATCACCGAAATAGAAATCAGGAAGCGCAAGCGGCCTGGGAACTCGCGACTTATAAATCTTCGAAAGCCAAGGTCGCGTCTTTTCTATACGGCTCAACCTTGTCAAATGGCGAGAATCGCGAGGCCGCAAAAATTTAGCCCGGCGGGAATTTTTTCATTAACATTTTTCATTGTTGCATCCGCTTGCAACGCGGCAGCGGAAAAAGAGCAACACGGCGATTCGGACGATTGCCGAGCGAGCGAATGAGAGTCCAGACGCGAAAATTGCATCTGCACGGATGTTAAGATGTGGTTAAGCAAATTGCCCGGTGTTGAAGATGTTTGAAGAAATTTGAATTTTAATGACTGCGGCTAACTGTAGCCTTTACGATTCTTTCCAATTTTTCCTTACTACATTTTTTTTAATAATTAAATTTGTTTTACAACTTCTTGCAATATTACACTGTTGAAATACTCAACTGTCAGTTTACAACCAGTGCATTCGGTTTAGAATATAATTTTACTGCAATTCGTAAAATCACATTTTGAACCGAAGGTAATGATTATAAAACAAATAGATTAAAACCTAAAGTTGTACCACCGTTACGTCAGATCGCGATTTTTCATAATAATTAATGCCACACGTTCGCCGTAATAATTGAAATTGCGCAACGGCCTTCGCAAAATGGACTAAATCGTTTAAAATCTTATCTCGACCGGGCATCCAGCGCACCGGGTTTTCACACCTCTAATCGAAAACCGCCGAAAAAAGGGCAACGAGCGCGGGCCAATTAAAAAGCCGCGCGCGCGCGCATTGCGCAATTATTATTTCGTCACGTATACAGCCACGTGCAGCGGCGAATATTGCGAATCGCGCCGGTCGAGCGAAGAGGTCAACTCGACTTCGCCCAGGAATGCGCCGGGATAAGTCGCCGCGCGAATTCGCGCGCATTTCCCACCGCAGGCTCCCAGTTTATTAGCGCCGTAATGAGATAGAGAAAATCGGGGTTGGACTTTTCAATGATTCTGGCTCGCGATAATCGCACCTATTATGTGTGTAAAGTCTGACATTTCGAGAAATGTACTATTCCGAGAATCGCGTATATGTAGAGTCTGACGGTTCTGTGCGGTTAAAAGGACAGAGAGATTCCCGTTTATTTATTTATTTTCATTTCAAAATTGTATGTTCCTTTTGCGCTTTGAGTAATGGAAGGGAGAAACTAATGTAAGAAAATTCAAGATTTTCAGAAAAGGTGTTTGTGAAATAGAATAATTGTTTATTGCTTTGTGTAAATAATAACTTATTAAAAAAAGTAGCAAGAATTCAAAGCCATTTCAAGTCTAATGTATATATTTAACAGATATAGTAATTTCTTCAAGCTAATTTATACTAAAAAATAAATTAAAATTTATAAACAAAACTATACACTGTATTGATAAAATCAATACAATAAAATGTCACATTTTAGATTTTGTCAAAAAGAAGCTATATTCGTGGTTCAAAACATGAACATTTTATTTGTTTAATTTAACAACATATCACGAATTGACATATATACATAACGATACTCTTTTAATCTTAAGAAATATAAAAACCACTCGATTCTATACGACTAATGGAGTGAATTTTTAGATTATTCACTCCTCTATATGAGAGTATAAGATTTATAGTAACAAAAATATCGCGTTTGTTAAAGTAACACAATAAATATGTTCATTTTAACAAATAGAACTGAACAAATGATGAATAAAATAACATTTACTAATTTTCTTTCGAACCGTGAAAATTCAATATCGTTATAAGTTATATAAAAAATAATTTATTGCCGCACAGCTTACTTTACAAATCAACATTTGAAATATATAACTATTTGCTCTGCTTTTAAACAGCTGTTTGTCTTGCAAAGTCACGCTATACATTACCACATTCGGAAGTAAATGCATCCTAAGCGTAAATTCCTTACTACTTGCCTCTCGATTGACGTAAATACATACCAACTGTGCGATCATCTTCCGTTAAAAAAAGAAAACAAAACGAAGCACACAAAAAGAGAATAAAAGAATTCTCACGACCTCGCGGCGGCGCTGACTCAGAAGCCCCGGTTATTATTTTCGCGTGCGGGCGATCGGAAAAACGCCGATGCACGCAGCCGCCAGCAGTGACAAATTGCGAGGGCGGCGGAGCGGAAACGGCCGCCGCGGCGAACTTCGCCCTCGCAGCTGCGCCGCCAGCGATGGGGGTACGGCGCGCGGGGAGGCGTTATCGCCGCGGGGAAAGTGCACTCTTATTTTTTTTTTTTGCGCGGCTGATAAACACCGCGACGTCGGTAGCGCAACAACAGCGCTTAATGATTCGCATTTAATGGGACTTTTTTTTTGCGCGCTTCCCGGTAACTCCTTCCGCGAGAAAAACTTGTTTAATGGCTATTCATTTATTCTGGAGAATTGATTGAAAAAGAGAACTTACGGGTGTAGGATTTTTAATGTTGTTGGGGAAACAATGTAATTGTTGCTTTGTTATTTTTTTTTATTATTTCTAGAATTGAAGATAATGATATAGTGAGTGTTTTAAGAATTTTTAATTACTTATTTTTGCATGTGTACTCGGAAAAAATAAACAATGTAGATTCGGTATTTTACATTCTTGATTTAGCTGCAAAAGTTCTCGTTTGTTTTACTTTTATGCAAGGAACAAAATTCACAGTAGATTCAACATTTTACATAATAAATGTAGCCGTGTAATGTCAAGTTTATTTTACTTTCATAATAAGTATCTGTAGAAACAGCTTTAAGGAAATGAAGAATTTACTTTTTAGAAATATAAAATTAACACTTTAAAAATATGTAAGATTGACGTTATGGTTGAGATAAGCTGTTCTTTTATGTTGAAATTACTGTGAGAAATCTTAATTTTACTGATTTTGTAACACTATTTTTTTCTAAAATGCATTAGATTTTCTAGCACTACGAAGCAGTCAGATTTGCTGTTTTTTCGTGCAAGTATCATAATAAGTATACGTAGAAACAGCTGTAATAAAGAAATGAGGAATTTACTTTTTAGAAATGTACAAAATTATCATTTTAGAAATTTAAGATTGACATTATCGTTGAATAAACTGTTGATTTTAGTATGAGAAATGTTAATTTTATGGATTTTGCAATGCTATTTTTACATTTTTAATACAGTAGATTTTAATAGTGCGAAACAGTAAGGCTTGCTATTTATTTTTTTGTAGTGCAAATGTTTCTAAATTATTTTAATTATTTATTTCTTAATTGAAATTGCTTAAAGCCAGTACCGTAATTTCTTATAGGATGTATTGCTATATACAAATACAAATATCGCGTGGGATCAAAATATGCATGCCACATCGGTATGCAGAAATAAATCATTGATCGCTGATGATTATCCATAAATCTTTTGATGAATTCGCATGAAAATTCAACCCCACATTTTATGTAGAAAGACAGTGATCGACAAGCTATTCGTTAAAAAATCGTTTTCAAACTATTTTAATTTCTCCCGAAGAACCACTTAAGAACTAGCAAAAAATGTTCAACAAAATATAAAATTACAATCGCAGATTGTTCGAATGAAAAAAGCGAGCAGCAATGAAAATTCAATCCCACATTTTAACACTGATCCGAATATTTTACTCATTAATTAAAAAAATCTTTTCCAAAATACTTGATTAATTTCTCTTTACATACCAGCAAAAAAAAGCGAAGAAAAAGTAAAATTACAATCGTAGATCGCTCGCATGAAAACGGCGATGGCTCCGAATCCGCGTACACGTATCGTTCGCTTTCTTGCGCGCCTAATTCGGAGGCCGCGGGAGTCGGCCGAGCGCGTCCGAAGCTGCTTATTAACCGCGCCGCCGCCACCTCTCCGCCTTAATTAATGCGAGCTTTATGTAATTAATTAGCCGGAGGAAAGTCCCTCGCTTAGCATATCGCCGCGCGACGGGCCTTTCGCAAAGAGCGCGCGGCCGCGCAGGAAAGCCGGCGCGCTCCTCCCTCGCCTTTCATTGTCCGGCCTTTTCGCGACGCCGCGGGAATTAATAGCCTGATTGTTTATCCAGCGCGACGTTGGTAATGCAATTGTGCAAGTTTTTAACGGGTCTTGTGCGTTCGATCTTGCGTGGAAAATTCGGAATGATCGCGCTTATAATGCAATATTATCATGATAAATGTGAAAATATATTTTAAAATATTTTTTAAAGGGAGAACAGATTTGGAAGGAGAGAGATGTATGGTTAATTCTACGAATGTTTTAATATTTTTTATTTTATAAATTTAAGAGTTTTTACCCGTTTACAAGAATTTTTTACAAAAAAACTTAATTAATGTACCATGAGGTAGGCGCATGGTATTGAGAAATTATCCGAGTAAAAATTTTAAAAGTCTTACCAAACCACTTTTGAAGTGTTGTGTTAAAATTAGTAATTTTTAAAATTAAAAAGTTTTTTATTTCATTGTTAAGGGAATATTTTTGCAATTCAAAATGGAAAAGTCTTAAAATCATCTGAACTGATCTTAAAGGGATTGGTTTTAATATAAAAAAGATGTTTTTAATACCTTCAACATTTTTACTCGGGCCATTTGCAGTAAGGAGTGTTGTGTTTTGTATTGTAAAAATTTCGCGTTTTCACCTTACAGTATCTACGTGACGAGAAATCGGGTAAGCCGGAAATGACCAATAAATTTTCTTACGAATAAGGTACAGTCACCTTTTTTTTAATGATGTCTATATTTCACATTTTTATTAACGTGAAAATAAACTGTTATAGTTATTATGTGGCGTACACTAATATTTGCTATTGTTGTACCAAAATAAATAAATCTATGTTATCTAACTACATAAATAATATCGATTCTTTATTGTTCTATTCAATTCAATTATTTTTCAATAACATCATCAGCACTTGCTGAAAATTGTCTTTTCTATGTATATACTACTCAGAGATAAGTGGTAACTTATTCGAATAGTATATACACTGTAGTGAGTACAGAATAAGTGAATATTCTCAGCAGAATCAGTGAAAAATTTTATTAATAATTGAATGTTTGAACTTATTCTATAGTGTATACATAATTTACACTTTATTATTTTATTATATTCGAATTACTTATCGACTTATCAGTAATTTATAGACTAGTTTTATCCTATCAACGAATCGATTTTTCGAATTCGTTTCATCACTATCCAAATTGAAAATTAAATGGACAAAAATAATGTCACAAAAAATCGTTTCATCAATGGCAAGAAAACTAGACGATTTACGATAAGACAACAAGAAACGACTAAACTATTTGCAAACATTTCTCCTGGCCAGCCTACACAATGAAGTCGTCCGGCGCGCAGACAGCGTCCCCCAGCTACACACCGTCGTATCTCGTCCAAGCAAAAAACGCAGCGCACGTCTAGGCAGCGGGAGCTCGGAAACGAAGCGGGCGCCGTTAAACTCGCGCGATAGAGACGAGCCGCCGATGAATCAAAGCGGCGCCTCGGCTCGTAAATAACCGGCGACACGACGGGCCTCAAAGTCACGAAGCGGCCCCGCGGAATCTCCCGGCAAACTTTACGATCGCGGCGAATTCGCGCGGCTGTTTGCGCAGAGCCTCGCGCGACGCGATAAAGCCGCGGAGAGAGTCGCTATCAGGTGCTGAAGGAGCTTAACGCCTAGATCGTTTGTGGCGGTGGAAAATTTTGGCGGAACCTTGATGCGGCTGGGAGGATAGGAAACTTTTTTTTTAGAGCTCGCGAGATGAATCTTTAAAGACCGAAGTAGTAGGATGCGCTGCTTTATCTCGCGGAATTTATTACTTATGCAGGAATTATTCAGTCGGGAAATACGTACGTACACCGGGAGAATTTGGTCGTAAAATTTATGAATGATGAAGCTCGCGGTATAAAGGATTACGTGAAAAAATGTGAAGTTCCGTAATTTTTACAGCGAAATCTTTATAATGCAGGAAGAAAAAAGTTCTAGTTAAAATATGTTTATTTAAAAGTTCTATACAGACTGTCCTTGTTGCAAAAATTACTTGAGTTAAAAAGTTTCTTTTAAAATTTACTAGAATCTAAGAAATTTTATTATAGTTCTAGTAATTTTTTAAACAGTCAATGAGAAAATTTAAATTGACTATTGCAATTTTCAGTACAACTTTTTTCCGTGTATAATTGCACTTAAAAGTACATTGCGCTCTTATACAATTGAGTTTTAGTTTAGTTGCATTTTAGTTTTCATTTTTTTAAATTTTTTCTATTCACTGCATAGAACATTTGAATGATTGATTCAATAAATAAATAAACAAAATTTCCGTAATTTGTATGGAACTTTTCGTACTATAAAAATTTCCACTATGACAAACAGTCCAAGATTCCGTTAAAAACTACCATGTTTTTCTCGTATGAAAATTTTCAATGTCGTAAATCTATCCGTGATTACTTTTTTACGGTTCACAGTTTTCATTGGTGAACTTCATTGGAAATTTTACGACAAATTTCTCTCACTGTAGTTTGATCGACATCGAACTTGACTAGGTTTTTGTTAATGGAACATTTCCGGCATAACTTATAATTAAATTACCTACATACTTATCGTGTGTATTAATTAATTAATAAAAATACATAATTTCTAATTTATTTTAATTTTAATGTAGTATTCTTAAATGTAAGTAGAATGAATTGAGTGCTCGCATAAATCATTTCATTACACTGTATAAAGACAATAAAAAATGTAAATTGGAGAAAGAGACGTTTTTAATCGCTAATGTTTAGTCTCATTGCATAGGAGACGCTCAGTCTCGACTGACGCTAGTATTCGAGTAACCTCGTTTTTACAGCTCGGGAGTAATCCAAATTCATGAGCGGGGTGCATCGCAATAAAAATCTATTTTTAAACCTAGGAAATGGCTATTCGTGCCATCGTTGATCGGTCTATTTTATAGACAAACTTTATTACATCCTTTTTTAGTAAAATCAGCAATAATTTTACAGTTAATTTAAAAAATATATATATTTAACGACTCTAAATTAACCACAATATTATAATCAAAAAAAGACCCCGCAAAGCACGCCTACAAATAAATAAAACATTAATTACGCATAAAGTGAATTTATCGGCGAAAATAGCACGGTTAAAACGCAACATCAGCAGCGGCGCCTTGAAAATAAAACTGAAAATTCAGCTGCAAAAAGGCGAGGAGTTCGATCGAGATCGAGCGCAGCAGCCGAGTCGCTCGGCGGGCGCGCGTTACGCAGCAATGAAACCGCAAGAGCAGGATGTTGCCTCTCCCGTTACTGTAAAGCCGCGCGCGCGCGGCCGATGCAAACACACCGATCTCCACGAGCGTCCGCCTGGACAGCGCCGCTGGTAGTAGCCGTCAATTGCGCGGAAATATGATTTTGCGCGTCCGCGCGATCGTTTATTCTTTTTTTCTCTCGTAAAGCGTCATTGTTTATTAGTCATTTTTATTTAAGCGATTGCGCGCCGCTGCAATGTGACTAATCGTAATTTTTCTTTATGTTACAGGTGAGCTTCTTTTGTTTCTACCGGTGCATAGTGGTCACGTAAGTGTGTTTACTTTTTTTTTTAAATGCGACGGTATACGTCGCCGAGAGATTGAGAATAAGGTGACGTCGACTATTTTCACTTTTTAAGGTATTCAATGACTCGCGGGAATTATTAGCATGATTTTTCAGTAAATCACAATTCGAAGCCTTTATTTTCGCGTGTGGAGGTGTATATACACGGCGTATTTTAATCCCAGTAAAAGTTGCAGCGACGCGCCGTAGAAAGAAATCGGAAATCGAACATTTAGAATGCAAACCGGTTTACCGTGAATCACAGTTATCCCCTGGGCCCGTCCGTGACAAAATTAAAATACGGCACGACTCTTACATTTCGTATAGCGAGTCGTCCCGATCCATTAATCTACCCGGCTTCCTCAATGAATAATAAATATTTTCGCAAAAGGAATCCGATATCACACGACTTTCAATTTAATTTCCCTCGGGATTTGACGTCGCGATGACACGCCTTAAATGCAAAAGGTGCTCCCGTCGCCAGATGTTTTGATGTATTTTTGTATTTTAAACAGAAAAAAATCGGTTCACTATAAATATCGACCAGAAATATTGATCAATAAGTAAATTTATTACTACTTTATTACTTTCTTTAGTATGAATTCTAGTGAGAAATGGATACTAGTCAGACAGAATAATTATTTCATCAGATTCTGATCAGAAGCTGACGTCAGTATGAATTTTTACCCTAAGTTGATCAATTATCCAAAAGATAAATCATATTCTGGTCAACTTATGATTAATTTTCCACCAGGTTGTCGTAACTCACTTATCTGTTTTTCATAAATAATTACAACATAGATTCACATTGCTGATAATTTTCTTTCTTTATTTTGTGAAACCATAGTAAATTTATAAAATAAAATAAAATAATTAATGAGCACAAAACGTTATATAAAAAGAAATAAAAAAATTTTAATCTAAAACACTAGAATCCTTTTTGATAACATGCAATTGTACATTTAACTGCAGTTTTATAAAAAAATTTAAAAAGTAGGCGCATCCAACGAGATAAAGCAATCCCCCACATTTAAATAGCAGATTTCTAATAAATGATTTACCCAATATTCATCGCGCCGCGCGTCGATCATTTTTACGCGAATCGGCGTCAGGGAAATTTTCTCCCACGAGAAAGCGCGATTCATTAATCCCAGTCCTGATTAGCGCGGGATAAGGTCCCAATGAGTGCGTTGGAGTGTGAAGCGAATCGCGCGGCTCTCGATCGCGAATTATTGTTGCTCCCCGCGGGAAGAATAAGGTAAATAAATAATCGGCGCGCAGGAAGGACGGTATACTCAGCGGCGCGTGGATTTTCTCACGACTTTATGCACTATATACCTTTCAATCAGGCACAATGGAGCACATAAAGTTGCTTTAGCACCTACGGGGTAAAACGTCGGCCGATCGGCTTCCACAATTTTTTCCGGGGCGCTCAAAAGGATGATAAATAAACGCTCGGACGTGAGAAGTGCGGCCTTTCTCACGAGATGCATGGCAGGTTCGCCTCGATGATTGACTGTTCAAATCCTGGAAAATTTCGGGAGAAATAATTGGCCCCGGTAGAAACTCCGGTGAAACGTTAGATAACAAAGATAAACAAGCTGTTTTCGTATAATTTTGAGCGCCTTACATCGAGCGTGAATGTTCGGGTAATCCATCGTACAAGTAGCGCCTTTTTTTCAGCTCGGCCTATAATGCCTTACCCATCGAACGTGAAAACACTTTCACCGCTTTCCAAAAGCTGCGAGCCTCGGGAGAATCCGACGCGAAATTTCGTCGCGCAAGGGGCGCGGCCGGAAAATCCATAATTTACACAATTAAAAATCGAGTGCCGAATAAACACTCGGATTCTCAGTCCAAAATTCCGCCTTAATCTGAAAGTAAAACGAATGTCTTCTGAATGTGTAAATTTGAGGGTAAATGAGTGTTTATTTGAGTGTTAATTTGAGTGTCTTTTTATGTAGAGTAGTTTATTTAAACTACAAATTACAAACAGTGAATATTAAGTAAACTTTATCTATTCGAAGTAATTGAGAAAGATAAGTTTAGTTTAATACACACTTCGTGTTCGACTTCAACTTGAACTGGAAACTCAGTTTGATTCTTTTTAAAGACCTATATATAATTCGTATTATTTTCATTAAATTTTTTATTATATTATGTTATTTACACTAAAAAACAGACAATTTTCAGTCCACAGAAACTTATAGGTAATTAATAAAATGAGTCATTATAGAAGAAGACTCATTTTATTAATTACCTACAAGTTTCAGATCAGAAAAAGACTCTGCGTTTATTTAACAATTTAACGCTCAATTTTTTACTGTACAATTTTTCTTGTTGGTCGGAATCTCCGTATTTCGATCTCGACTCTCTAAATCCGAATATGTGGAAATTGACATATTTCATGTGAAAAGTCGTTCACATATGATATACGTGAACGAATTTTCACATTTAATATGTCAATAGTCACATTTTTGTATGTGAATTTCACAGTTTTCACATATTC
>UXGC01001343.1:0-25677 GCA_900480045.1 Eurytoma adleriae
CATCATCATCATCATCATCATCATCATCATCATCATCATCATCATCATCATCATCATCATCATCATCATCATCATTGTCATTATTATTATCACAATTATTACATTATCATGAACTATTAATGATTACATATTTTCGACATCACACGTGAAAAATAATGTTTCCGTCTCGTGTTATAGTGTAGTTCATCGTAAGTACATCGTTTCATTGCAACGAGATATATGCACAGTCGATCTTTGTGTAAAACTCAGTTTACTCGTAATCTCAGTGTTCCCTCGCCACTTTATAACTATGCCATTTGAAGTAGATGATTCAATTTTTTACGTGATTGGGCAATAATGCAACGAGAATAGTAAAAGTCATTTTCGTTGTTACAATATTTGTAATTATGAATGAAAAAGAAAAGAATAAAATAGAAACTTTCACCATTGATGGCATTTGTGAATATTGTGAATATGAGTAAATGAGCTAAAATTGACATACTCGCAGAGATTTATAAAAATGTTTAACAGTTAAAAATACAGTTTAAAAAAAATGTTAGTTTTCTCGTTAGTTAGGTTGTCTCACATTCTTATTGTCTATGAAATGCAAGACTTTGTTTATTAAAACATTACTTATTAAAATAAAACTTCAATCGCTTTATATATAAGTTTATGCTAATCTGTGTTGAATGAATTTTTTACTGCGTACTTAATTGATAATTGTTTTTAATTTCTTAGACAACCAGTTTTTTCGAGAAAACTCTGATCGTTTGAAAAACTGATCTCCATCATTGATTCTTTAATGACATTGCTTTGCTTGCTAATTTTGAACAAATT
This sequence comes from Eurytoma adleriae, assembly GCA_900480045.1. Classification (NCBI taxonomy): domain Eukaryota; kingdom Metazoa; phylum Arthropoda; class Insecta; order Hymenoptera; family Eurytomidae; genus Eurytoma; species Eurytoma adleriae. Next base: position 817 of record UXGC01001343.1, read on the forward strand.
GGAGCAATAGCAAAAAATCCAGTTTATCTGCGCATAATATGTTATTATTATTTCGTCAGTTATGCATTTCTTCTTATTTATTATGGAGAAAGCAAATCAAATATTTTTTACTAAATTACAAATTTAAATTTCTAGTCGAATATTGTAAATTTTATTAAACACTAATATAAAGGTGTCTCTTACAACATTCATCCTACTATCATTTCACACATTCTCATTTACAAGAACCAAGTTGCAAGGAAACTTAAAAAAAGCTCATGGTATGTTTTACAGTAGAATCTACTGTTCAAAATTTTCATCGACTTAAGGCTATAGCTCGAAAAATTACAACAATATTAAATTACTAAAGGTGAGCTTTCTTTTCAAGTTAATTTTTCAGGGCAGTGTACATTGCGCAGTCAGTTTTAATGGTCCTTGTCACTTAAAATTATTATCTATTTAAAAAAAAGTACCTGTGAAATTAATGAAACCCTTAAAAATATCAATTCTTTAAATTTGTTTGTGAAATTTTAAACTAGGATCGTTGATTTGGCATAGATTTTCATATACACATGTAGTAAATCCTTTACTGTTTTTGTTAATGCGGTAAATTAATATATAATTATTATAGCAATCCCTTAGCAAAAAAAAACTATATTCATACTGTTGGCATGATTCTAGAAAAATCTGCAGTACGACAGTGCAGTAATCCTGTAAGGATGACCCAATTGATTATAGTTTTTTTTGTCAGGGCTAAACTTGTACATAAAGAAAATATGTGAAAAAATGAAAAATTGAAGGAGATAAGGGTGAAATAATATTATTGCTATTCTTACTATTATTATTTTATTATTATTGTATCATTACTATTATTATCACTATTACTATTATTATTATTATTATTATTATTATTATTATTATTATTTTACTATGTAACAAATAACGAATTATTTAATGATTAGATATCATTTTAAAATAATAATTATTGTGTCAAGACTGAATTATCAAGACTACGTAGAGGTGAAAATTTTTTGTAAATAATGCTGCCTGATGAAAAAAATATATGTAACATTATAAAAGAAAGAAAGAAGAAAATATAAGAAAAAATGGTTTAAATACTGTTATCGCTCCATAATGTCCTTTGATGCATGCTACTATATTTAAGATGTATACACATTTCTTTCAATGTTACAGATAATTTATCAATGACATGAACGATTAGTCAGCTACTTATAACCTATAAGTCTTTTCACATTTCTTCATAAATAAAATGCAAATGTTGCTTTTCTACGTCTTCATTCAGATTCACAAGTCAGTCAGGCTTGTTAACACTTTCCATCAATTCGCATCACGCGCTGCTCGCGAACAAATAGAAAAATACTTTTGTGAGCCTTTATACAGTATCTTCATTAAAATGAACTTAAAGGAGAATCGTTTCAAAGTTACATTTATTAAAGCAATGCACGCAAAATAGTAAATGTAAAAATGAAATGAAAAACTTAAGAAATGATAAAAATGAAAGTCCTAAATAATTAACCGTTTATACTTCTACATGTATACTTTTTAATTGCCTTCAAATATGTATTATTTTTTTACAAACAGGTGAAATTTTTCATAACTTCTATTTGCCTTTATAGAGCAATTACCCTAGGGAATTTTAAATAATTTTTAGCATATTAGTTGCGATTGCTATTCAAGAAATTTTTTTGTAAGCGTATAATCATATGTACATATATCTGTTAAATTCTATTGCATCTTACCAAAATGGCCCCTTTAAGGGGACGTGAAAATCATCTGTAGAGATTGATTTTATCGGCGTCGGTATTTTTAAGGTTTATTTCAAAATCAAAGCAAATTTTGGAAAGAAAATGCAGTTTAGGTGAAAAATAGTTTAAAACATTTTACGTTAATGTTTTAATGACTACAAGTTTTTCGAAACATTTTGTTCCTAAACGTATGAAAGAAATTACTTCATCGCGATCTGTTTTTACCGAAAACTGGTTTTGCTCTTTAAATAATCAAGAAGATATTGATGCCGGTAAAACAGACTCCTAACTATGAGTTTCAAGTTAAATATTCATCGTTATTGATTTTATCTTGATCATGATTAGGAATTGATTTATTTAGTACATAAATTTGCTTAGCCTTTTAAATAATTGTTAGTTAAAACAGCTTAATTTAATGAAATTCTTTAGAAATGTAAATATAAAAAAACTATTAAAATTAATAATTATATTTGTTATATTTTACAGTCGAAGAATATCATTAAATTGACGCAAGGTATTGATTTTTGTCAATTGATTTTTTATAATAAAAACCGCGAGTTAATTTCACCTGTATGTACTGTATAATTCTTTTTCTTCTAAAACTGGCTAGTGGATTATGATTCTTCTCGAAGCTAAAAAACGAAATCGAATGGCATCTTAAACACTTTAATTTGTTTTTATATATATATATATCTGTCCGTGCATAGCGGTAACTATAAGGGTAAGGGAACGGAATATATTTACAAAAGGTACAGGCGGGAACTTTATTCAATGTAAATATCTTCTATTGGAAAAGCAGTCTCGATAAATTTTGTGTAGAATCGATGAAAGGCTCGTCTGAAATAAAAAGTAGAAAGGTAAAGATTAAATGAATGAATAAAATGTTGACAAAGTTGATTCCGCGTGCAATATATATATTTAAGACTACGTCAGATCGCAATTTATTCATATCGTACATTATGAAATTTATTTTATTAATAAATAAAATAATAAATAAATCGTATAAATTTTTAATTTTCAGATTTAAATTAAAAGAAAGAGAATATAATTGATACGATTTATTTAAATGTGAACTAAATAAAAATGACAAATGTGTCCTGGAGGACGAAGCACGCAAGTCCACTTTGCGCGATTTCGAGAAAAAGCCTCGGAAAAAGCCGTTTCAATATGCACCAAGCTCTAAGAGCGGAACCTCTAGTTTAAGGTGCAATATTGTGATAGCTTAGAACGACATCTACAATATTATCGATTTGCGTGCGAACGTAGCAGCTAATAAGAGAAAGATATTAATGAAATAAAGCATTCCTGAGTCGATTGGACTGTTGGGCTTTTGTTTAGTATAAACAAGCCAAAATATTAGCATTGCTCTAGCAAGCAAATAAAGCCCTACGAAATAAAAGTAAAAGTGGTTTGCGTCATTATTCGGTATTGCTAAAGTGAACTAGCGTTGCTTCTCGGCAACTGCTTTTTAAGCGCTGACTAAAGAAAAGGAAAGTGTAATAAGAATAAGAAATGAGTAAAAAGGACGTTTGCAGTTCTCCCTACAGGGCACAGAATTGTAATTCTGCTAGGTAATAAATGTACGAGATTTAAGAGGTGCAGCTTTATTTACCCGACAGCTTCGGCGACAGGTCTCGTGGAATCTTGTCCTATAAAAACGTGACAAGCAAACCTCTGCAGCGTAGGGTGTTTCGTGATAAATCCAAGATAGCGGTGATCTCGTGGGTGAAAGGCGCAGAAGGAAACGTTTTTTAACGAATAAAAGTAGTCGTGACACGGGCCCGAGTTCTTAGACGACTAAAAGAATAGGAGAATTAGGAGATTGATTGATTAATCGATCGAGTTGTGCGTGAACAGCAGCACGTACCCTAGGCTTGCTTCGGTCGACCATCCTGAGACCTTGATCGGAGACCTCGAGGATGCAACTCTGCGAAACGGCCGGTTCTTGAGACGCGTTACCAACGATCCGGCGCACCGCCTGGCAGACGACGCTCGTACCTTTGTGTGCGAGAGTTTCTACCGATCCAAGGTAGCCTAACAGGTATCGCTCCTTCTTGACTTTCGGGGCCGCTGGATCAAAATCGCTGTATTCCATGTCGACCGCATACGCTGACGGAAATATTCCTTGCCTACCCGTTCGAAGATTCACACCTAGCGAGTAGAGCGAGAAAGCTATTAAAATGAATGTAAGCGAAGATTAGCTAGATACTCACCTTCGCACCATAAATCGTCCGCTTCCTTCTGTACATATATCGGATCTCCAATCTCCAAATCGATTTCGTCTCGATGTCTCGGCACAAATTTGTGTAGGCCTCGGTGCGTTGCTTCGAGCAGTTCGAGTTGCGTAAAGGGAACCCCGGTACTGCCTGCAGGCAAAAAGTTTCGACGCGCACGCTATGAAAGGGAAGCGAGAGGGAAGCGAGAGGAGAAAAGGGAAAACGTACCAGGAGTGCTATCGGGCGAAACCGAGTCGAAATTTTGAAGCGAGCTGCAGGCTATGGGCGAGACGCTCTTGGGGCCGTTGTCCGGTGAGTGGGCCGTCGAGTGGCCGCTGTCGGTAGCCATGCGTTCGCTGTCCGGCGAACTGTCTTCGTGCCGCAGACTCTGCTGGTACTTCCGGAAGATTAGATGCGGCCTGTTTGCCGCCGCAGCCGCTCCCAACTCCTCGGCCAGCGACGGCGACGATTGCATCGACGACAGCATCGACGATTGCATCGACAAGGAATAGGGCAACGCTGCGGTTAAGAGAAAGCATACAAGTTTCGCACATTTGCATCTCTGCAACTGGAGGCATTACATTTTTTGTTCTTGGGGATCTCGGGCAGACGCCTGCGTCTGCGCTCGTTGCCGGCCGGCGGTGACTGGCTGGCCGACTGACTGCCGCTCGATCTGGCCTGGTGTTCAGGCGTCGGCCAGGAGCTGAGCGAAGAGAGCGAGTCGGCCGCGTCGCCGACGACGCTGTCGCGGCTCTTTCTTCCGACGCCTCCGCTGTTGCTCCGCTCCTCGGTCAGTCCGCTGCTCAGTCCGGCGAACAAGCTAGAAGTCACACGAGGTGCGACGACATAAACAACTACTTTCTAAACTTTCTGCTTTGTCAGCTATCAGAAAATAGCTCGACTATCACGATAGCCATTACAATACCTAAAATCACTGTCGGCGACGATCGACGAGCAGCACATCTGCTCGCAATCCTCACTGTCGTCGGCGGAACTGTGACCACTGTGAGCTTCGTGTCGGTGCAGCACGACGACCTCCTCATCCTCCGAGTCGGCCGCCGCCGCGGATCTGGCCACCTCGGCATCGCTCTCCTGAGACGAGGTCGGAGAGTCGTCGAGTATGACATCGTGCACGAGTCTGCTTGAATCGTCGTGTCAATGAATTAGCAAGGAACGGGAAAGGAAGGCTGCACTACTGGCAAACGCGCAACGCGTAGCGGAGCTCAGCAAGCGAGCTGGGGGTGAACTGGCCAAGACTCACGTGTAATTGGCGACGGGGGCTTTCAGATGCTGGGGCAGGCGCTCGAAGTAGTAGCGGAACTCCTCGAACTCGGTGTCGGCCATCCTCGGAGCACTCGCTGGCCTGCTGCTCCAAAGCTCGAGGCCTCGAGCCGAGCAGCCGAGCAGCCGAGCAGCCGACGAGCCGACGGGCCCTCGACGTCGTCCGCAAAGATATTGATTCGAGCTACTGGCAGCGCCGCGAGTGGCGCGGTTTCAATGCGCAGCCGGTCTTGTCAACCTGCGCTTATGTCCGCCGTCATTTTCTTGCCGCTGCCCTCGCCCCTTCGCTGCTTCGCTGCCTTCGCGCCCTTTTCGCACCAGACAGGAGCAGCGCCGCGGGCATTCCAGACAGAGCCCCTTACCGATCGCCTACTCGAGCCTACTCGAGCCAGCAACTTTTTACGGCAAACACTTGCAGCCACTTTCTTAGCAGTCACTTGTCATTCTTATTTCCTGAGACTTGAGAGCTCAAATCTGCTAGAAAACAGAGAATATTCTCCCTTTAATGAGATGGTAAATAAAAGAAAAGGAGGAAAGGAGAAAAAACAAGCACTGTAAAGCACTAGGCAAACTAAGGCAGGACAAGCGATGAAAATGTAAGAAAAGAGCTTTCCCCCGAGAATTGAGAATTGCCGGCGTAGCGCCGTAAGTGATTGATCTGCCGCGTGGCTGGAGCCAATGGGTTCTTTGTATTTTTTCTCTTGTACTTATCAGCTGCTAGGAGGGTAGGAAGGCAGAAACTTGCATGCGGGCCACCCGGCCACCTATTAATTGCCAACTGCTGAGAACTGACATGCTCGTTCTGAGATATCGGCTGAATAATACTACTGTATATAATAAGTGATAAATGGGATAAGATGAATGTGATGGTGAAAATTAAAAGAATGGGGAGCAGCAGATGTACTTGATAGGTTTGGAGATAGAAGCGGGAGAAGCGGGAAAAGAGAAAAATCGCGGGGTCGGATATAAGCATATACATGAGGCTCGAGTGCGATAGCGCGTAACTGATGCTCTGCTAATGTGCTGCATCTACTTTGCCGTTACGGCCAACGTATAGCTAATACTGGGAATGCGTTATAACGTACAGGTCTAATAGGCTGGCTCCTCCTCTAGTCCTCTCAGCCCCTTGTGCAAATCGTTCATTTTCATCCCTTTTCGTCTCTGCTCAACGAGCCGTGAACGCTCAAACGCTGAAACGCGCCGGAGCGAGCAACTCCGATTTTATTGTATTCTCTTCCATTGTAAAAGTGAAGCGCGACCTGCGCAGCCTGCGCAGCCTGCGCGGCTCTCAAAGGCTCCATTTACTTCTATCACAGTTGCTAGTGCTCAAACAGTATGCTGCAGTAAGTTGAATAAAATAGTGAAATAAAAGGTTGAAATAAAAGAGTGAAATAAAAAAGCAAAAATCATTAAAGGCGGGCGACGCTTCATTTTGGCCAGTAAGAGAAAAAGCTCGCCTCGGCAAGCTTGGCAAGAGGGAAGCTTGGCCGGCCGTCCAATAGGAAGCCGGTAGAGCGAACGTCGCGCACCAATCGGCTTCGATCGCGCCATCCGCGAAGCTCGTCCTGCGCGGAGGGGGTGAGCTTAAGTACCCCGGCTATCCTCGGAACTCTCGGCTCTCCCGACTCTCTCGACACATCGTTACTTGCACTAGTTCCACTTGTTCGACAACTGTTGCACCTTTTAAGACATTCAAATTAACATTCAAGTTGCAGTCGAGAAATATCTTTCGTTTCACTTTTAGTAAAATGAGTGGCTCGGGCAAAGGCCTGCTGGGCATGTGGCTTTATAGAAGAGACGAGGAGTGGACCATCAAAGAAGGAAGCCCTATGCACAAAAGTCGCGACGTGAGTTGAATCTTTATTTAACTCAACATCCAAGTGAAAAGTAAAAAGTAAAAAGTAAAAAGCTAGATTCTTTTGTTTAGGCACCGATGGTAGAGAAAGTCGCGGACAATGACTCAAAGAATTCCGTTGTCTTTTCATTGAAAAATCAAGTGGGAGGCTTAGCCAGAGCTCTGCAAGTTTTTCAGGCAGGCTTTTGCTCTCTTCCATTTACTCTCCTGCTTACTCGTTGTACAATGATTTAATGATTTTATTTAAAATTAAAGGATCTCGGCGTTAACGTTGTGCACATCGAGTCACGGAAATCGGCGCGTCGCGGTTCCGAATACGAAATTTTGGTCGACGTGGAGTGTGACACTAAGAGAATGGAACAACTTACCCGTATGCTCAGTCGCGAGGTGGCTGCGATCAATCTCGCCCAGTACGAAGAAATCGGCACTGTCCCACACCCTCCCTTGTCCGTAGCTCCCAGTTTTGGTTAGTATCTTCACTCTTTTATAAACGCTTCAGCAAACCTCAAGGCAGTTAGAAATAATGAAAAGAATCTTTACGCGATCTTTAGATTTTAGCGAAGTTGACATGATATGGTTTCCTCGAAAAATCGCCGACCTGGATCAAGCTCAAAAAGTCCTTATGTATGGTACAGAATTAGATGCCGACCATCCCGTAAGTGCTTCTTCCATTTACCATTTATTTCATTCATTTCGAACAGCCAAGTCCTTTTCTATGCCATTTGCTTAAAAGGGTTTCAAGGATCCCGTGTACCGCAAACGTCGAGAGCAGTTTGCGGAAATAGCAAAGAATTACAAACAGTATGTTGTTCTCACTTTTTAACTTTCTAACTTCTTCTTTCCTTTCGTTATCATTTCAACAAGAATATTGCATTTTAGTGGAATGCCCATTCCAAAAGTGCAGTACACGCCCGAGGAAATAAAAACTTGGTGAGTTTTATTGAAAGTACAAAGTAAAACTTAAAGGTAAAAGACAATAATTTTTCGATACCTCGGCGAGTGATGAATAAGCAGAGCGAAGTCTTAATGGTCGATTGTGCCGTTGCGCAAGGAAACTCGCTATAAAATTCGTGCTTCTTTCTTCACGAAGGCAATCTTTCGAGTTGTTTAAATTCGCTTCAAGCCGAGCAGCCGAGAAGCCGAGAAGCCGAGAAGCCGAGAAGGCGAGAAGCCGAGAAGGCGAGAAGCGAGTTTCCTTGCTGAATGTAGCCTTAATTGGCCTGATTTGATTCACCCACTCTATATCCGCTCGTCTTATAGACGGATTAGCGGCGCTAAACAACGCTTCTTTTCTTTCCCTCCTCACTCGTTAGTAACTAACTATACTTCTAGGGGTACCATTTTTCGCGAACTATATCAACTTTACCAAAAACACGCTTGCAAGGAATATCTTGAAAATTGGCCTAAACTTGTTACGTACTGTGGTTATAGGTATCTTACCTTTACATTATTTATCTTTAAACTTCCATTCAAGCTTTAATGAATTTAAACTTTGAATATTTTAGAGAAGACAATATACCACAACTACAGGACATCAGTACATTTCTCAAAAGTAAGTAGTAAAGTTTTTTGCGATCAAACTGAAACAGAGCATTTGCTTAAAAGCTTTAAACTAATTTTTTTTACTAATTTCCAATAGAGATGACTGGCTTCCAATTGCGCCCAGTCGCTGGCTACTTATCACCACGAGATTTTTTAGCTGGTTTGGCCTTTCGTGTTTTTCATTGTACTCAATACATTCGTCACTCATCCGACCCCCTTTACACCCCCGAACCGTACGCTTATACTACTAATATTATTTCCTCACTATTATTATATTTATGAATCAATAAAAAATATACGAAATCATCATTGCAGCGACTGTTGCCACGAACTATTAGGACACATGCCTCTTCTAGCCAATCCTAGCTTTGCTCAGTTTTCGCAAGAACTTGGTCTTGCATCTCTTGGAGCAACGGACGAAGACATCGATAAGCTTGCAACGGTAACGTCCAATATAAGCAATAATAGAAAATATTTTAGCTAAATATTTTAAGCCCCTTATCGTTTTTAGCTCTACTTTTTCACAGTAGAGTTCGGACTGTGCAAACAAGATGGTGATCTGAGGGTTTATGGTGCTGGTTTGTTATCATCGATTGCGGAATTGAAGCACGCGGTTTCTGCACCAGAGAAGATTTTTCGTTTCGAACCCGAGCTCACTGTTAAGCAGGAGTGCATTATCACGGCCTTCCAAAACGCCTACTATTACACAGAGAGCATTGAAGAAGCTAAAGAAAAAATGAGGTAAAGATAAAAAATCAATAGTTTTTATGACTAATAACTTTTAAGTATAATTATATTAACTACCTAACGGCAGGCAATTTGCTAATGAAATAAAACGACCTTTTGGGTTGCGCTACAACCCTTACACGCAGTCAGTAGAGGTGCTGACGGATGTGCAGAAGATCACGGCTGTCGTAAGCGAATTAAAGGGCGACTTGTGCATCGTCTCAAACGCGCTGCGCAAGATTCACGAGCGAGACGAGACCGTCAATGTTGAAAGTATCACGAGTCTGCTTACCCAAGGTATAGATTTGCCGCTCGACAACTCCTCTTCTGGCAGCGATTTCGATGACAAGAGCCCTAACCAAGATGAGAAGCGCGATGACGCCGAACACCTGGCAAAGCGTACTTAATTTTATCCCCTCATAGTCGCAGTCTATTTCACTATGCGCTAGTCATTTACAATCTAGTCCTTTTAATTCAATCCTTTTTTTTATTTCCTTTTGCATCTATTGTATGGAATAATATATTACGCAAATTACATGTGCACATGCATGTATACGTCTTTAAATGCCAATCTTTAATCCAATTTTAGCGCTGCTAAAACATTAGTATTTATTATTTATAGTAATTTAGGCTGTTAGGTCACCAGAGCGAGAAGCGCTACTTTGTGTACGGACAGCAGACAATTAAGAGTGTGAAAAGCACACTTTATAGTATAGATACTCTTCGCAACGGGTTCGGGAAAAGCGAGAGGAAAAGAGCTCATGCCTATGCTCTAATTTCGCGAGTAATTTCTCTAAGGAAAGTATATACTAGTGTATGGAAATTCTTGATCTAAACATTATCTGCAATCCCTAAATATTAATGAGTAAATAAACAAGTGAAAATGCATTTTCATTTTTATGTTTTTTATAAAAAAAAAAAAAACAGTTTAAACAACCATATATCCACTTCCCTTATTACTTTTACATATTCATTAATAGAATAAATCTATTCTTATATGAAATACTTTTTACATTAACTTTTTATTTATTTATCTTTTACTCATTTATTAATTATTTAACACAGTAGGTAGAAATTGTCACATTAAAATTTATTAAAATTTCACTATAACTATGTACATAAGCAGCTATAGCACCTTACAGCTTACATAGACAAAGGCACGAGAAGTTACATTTTACGCACAGAAATGCATAAATGTTAAATTACATTAATGCAAAAATTGGAATAAAGATTGTTATTTGAAATCTGTGAAATAAAATCCTGTTTCCACAGAGATTTATAATAATATAACCAAAAAGATGAACGGATTTAACAATAACAGCCCGCAATGGCGTAGCGTAGGTAGCTAGTTCATAGGTTCATAGTATACCCCCGTAACTCGTAAGATTAATTCGTTAACCTTACATAACTTGATATACTTACTACCATTGCTACAAATATTGGTCGTCGAAGCGGATGATACCTGAGCCCTGAGGCCCCAGATGCGGCCCCACGTGCGGCCCCTAACGCAATGCACACAGTGTGAACTGTGAGTGTCGCTTTATCTCGCTTTATATATAAACTTACACCAGCCACCAGGGGCCCTGCTCAGTGCTCTCGATAAAACGATCACTGGATCACTCATCATGCCTTTGACTAACTCACATATTTTGTATCTTTTGTCCTTGTTTTTCGTACTCGTTTATCGTTGCCCGTTGGAGAGCATCCCCCCAGGTATATATACCCACCAGTATACCGGCCACCTACCGGGTTATACGCCAGGCTACACGTCACTTGAACCCACACAAGTATACGTGCTTCCATATTCGTTGGCTTGGTGTATTGCTCAGACTCGCTCGCGGCCCGCGGGAGAGACTGGAATAGTGGAATACCCGTATTGCCCGTCGGTCGAGGCGTCAACGCGACCACCTGTAAGATTCCTCATTTCTTCGATTGCCCACGCTCTCTACAAAATAGTTAAGTTTCAATTTCTCTTTCAAAGTCTCAACTTGTCTTTTATTCAACTTTGCAACATAAACTTACTAAAAAATCTATTTAAGATTCCTGTGCCAATTCGTGCATATTGTACTTATGATCATGTAAAGGTAAACAACCTTTTACTTGAGAGTTAAGACGCTTTCAAAGTGCACTACTCATTTCTCATCGTTTATCTTTTCAGACTAATATTTTCAAATGTCTGATTGATCGCAATCACAATGGCCCAAATCACAAAATCCAGCATTGATGGGTTACCAAAGAATTTTGTTTCCGCTATGCGGACACTTTTTCATATCATGGATGACCAAAATTCAGGCAAGTTTTTTTCTTTACATCAGGTATAAGATATGTATATTTTGCATGCATATTTATTGCATCTCCAATCTTCTTTCTAGGTTATATAAGTTATTCAGAGATAGAAGGTCGCTGGAGAGACGACAGCTCCACTGGCTTGCCAAAGGGAATTTTAGATGGCTTGAGAAAAGTCACTCCACCAAATGGTCTTTTGTCATTTGAAAGATTTTGTGCAGGCTTAAAACTATGTCTTTTACATGCTCAAGCAGAGGCAGAGTCAAAGAAACTCGATGGTACTCAGCCAAGTAGACCACCATCTGCCCCAGTTCTTGAAAATCAAAGTAAAACTGTTTGGAATTCTCCAAACACTGCCACTATCAGACCAAATAATGCTATTTCACAACAAAGAACTCTTAGTATGCCACAGCTGCCTGGAAGAAAGGAAGGAAATCCAATATTTGATGTTGAATCAAGTATTTGTCTAGATTCAAAATTAATCAAAGGTTCATAATAATATTAATATAATTTATATGAACAATCGTATAATATTCATTATCTTTAAGATAGTCTTTAAATTTTTAAAAACTATGTTTAATTTTATACAGTTTATGGTCCACCAAAGCCCCCCCGTACAGGTGCAGCACTAGATAGTAGAGTTTTGAATAATGACAGAAGTTTTGATAAATCAGAAATTCGTACTGCTTTACAAAATTGGCAAATGGGTATCATAATGGGCACAGATAAAGGTTCTGACAAGAGACATTTATCTAATAGTACAAAATACCGTGCTGATGCAAATACATTACTTCACCAACCTAGAGTACTAGGGGATGGAAAAGCCATTGATATTCAAAATGCTCAACAGTTAGCTTTGCAAGCACAAAATAAAAAATCGCCTAATCGTCGTAGAGAACCACGACGACATACACTGCAGAATGGTATTGATTATAATATGGTAAAGCTCATTTCCGTCAAAGGTTTCCCAATCAAAAGCTATAATAATATAATACTATATAAGAGGTAGAATTTTGGGAACCTTGTAATGCATTTAAAAGTATATTTTTTAAACTTCCATCTATTTTTAGATGAAAAGAATGAAACAAATAGAACAGGAAAAGGAAGTATTACTTCAAGGTCTTGCTGCAGTTGAAAAAGCAAGAGACTGGTATTTAAAGCAGATTTCAGTAACCCAAGAAAAGATAAAACATTTAGGAAGAATGGGTTCACATGTGGTATTAATATAAAAATTACTAACTTTTTTCAATCTACAATAATTGCAATAATTTCAATGTTTATTGTTTACAGGAGCAATGGACTGAAGCACAACAAGAAAGATTGGAATTACAGAGAGCTAGAGTTCTTGAAGTCAATAGACACTTGGCTGCTTTAATAAGCAGTTGGGAAAGAGGAGGATTACCTTTACATATGAATTTGGCATTTCTAAGTACACCAACATCAACGCAGCTGCAGCAGGATTCAATGACTAGACTAAAACAACAAAATCATAAACTGACTGAAGTATACATATAAGATTCTTTTGGTTTTTACTACATATAGATTCTTTAATAATTCATGGTTTACACTTGTAAATTTTCTTTTTCTATTTTTATAGGAAGTTAGTAAAAAAAGTCATCGTATAGCTCTTTTGGAACAAGAGAAGGATGGTCTTATGCGTGAATTATTCGAACGGCAAACAGGAATTGTACAATCTAGAAGATCCACAATGATTCATGAGCAACACGATCAAACATTCATGTAAAGTATTATTGATTTAACTGTGCTTTGAAACAATTATTTGAAAGCTAATTGCTTTTGACAGAATTGAATTAATGAAATACTTTTATTTTTTACAGAATTTAATGAGATGAAGAGATCAACATTCCAAGCTATATTTTGTTGAACTTATTAATTAATAGTAATATGTATTAATTTAAGATAACTTAAGTTTCGTCGCATCTGGAAGTCAAATATTTGGCTATTGAAAATGTAATTTTTTAAATTTTCAATAGTAATAATTAGATAGTAAGTCGTTATTACGGTTAATAACCGTATTTTTATAAAATTTTATAATATTAGTACTTAAATATTTTTATACTGCGACTAAATTATTTTTAAGGTACAAGCCAACTAACGCTGTGAAATTAATCCATCCCATTGTTAATTAAGAATAAATTAGAAAATTATTTCGTTACGTATATTTTTTTAATAAATTATATTACCGTTTCATACTCAATTCTCGTATTATTTCCAAAGCAGTGAAGTTATCGTAAATAACTGTACGTTTAAGGCAAAATTATCTGTATTTTCAACCAGAAATGATAACTATTAATTGTTCTAAGCATGAATTTAATATACGTCATCTTATTTCGAAAAACAAATATACTTTAACAGTTTGAAAAGAAAGTTTGAAGAAAACATTTTGAACAGTTTGAAAGAAAATATTTAAAAAAATGTATGGTTTTGGTTGAAAAAAGGGAAACATTTGTAATAAAATAATAAGCAAATGAGTAGAAATAAGTTATAGTAAACAAGCAAGAAAAATGTGAGAAAAGTAAAAAAAGATGAAGCAAAGAAGAGAGTGAAGCGAATTGAATAAACTATAAAGTAAGTAAAGAATAAAACTAAAAAAAGAGTGAGCATGTGCGTTCGATTGTTCGGTTTGAACGTAGTACAAGCATGAGCAGTCCATTGATAGAAGAGCGAAGATTATGAGGCGTGTTCTGTTGCGACTCTATGCCTGTATATTTATCTCTGTTCTTGTGGCCGTGTCGAAGTGTCAGCTTGTCAGGCGTCGGGGTTGGCTGTGTGGCGCGTACAACACATGTGCATGTATGAAGAGTAACCGAGAAACGAGAGGCTGAAAGTCGTCGCACCCCACGCGCAGTTCCGCTCACTCTTATTTCATTTTGCCCTCGCTCTCGACTCTCGAGAGATCAAGAGTTTTTAGTCAGTTGTCCTCCGCGCTTCGCGTAGTACCGTTGTGCGTTCCTCAGATAAGTTTGCGCGCTCTTCTGCTTCCTTACCTTCTATTCGTATGTTAATACTTTTATAATTTTTAAACGTATTAATGGATTGCACTGCTTTATTATTTTTATTATCTCAAAATTCTTGTTGAGTGACTTTTTTTAACAGAAAGTTAATTCATTGGCGTGACAAGAAAAAGAAAGAAACAAAGAGTTTACGCTCTTCTCCACGCGAGTTAAAAAGAGCTTTCATTGATAAGGCAAAATTGTCTATCATTGGCTTCAATATTTCTTCATTTCTTAATTTCTTCAGTTCTTGATTTCTTCATTTCTTCATTTCTTCATTTCTTAGCTGCTTTTTCAGATTTCTAATTTCAGATCAGCAAGTTGGGCGGTCTTTAGTTGCCAATAACTATCGAAAGTACG
The DNA here is from genome assembly GCA_900480045.1 of Eurytoma adleriae. Lineage (NCBI taxonomy): Eukaryota > Metazoa > Arthropoda > Insecta > Hymenoptera > Eurytomidae > Eurytoma > Eurytoma adleriae. Next base: position 15,842 of record UXGC01001343.1, read on the forward strand.
ATGCAACGCTTCGCTCTTCCAATTATTTTCCTTTTCATCGCTTTAGTAGGTAATTATTCAAGTGATTTTTATTACACGGCTATTTTTTATCTCGAGTGTCAAGTCCGTTACGATGCAACGATCGAGTGCAAGTCAATGAACTCTGAAATGAAAAAAAGTAAAGGTTTTACTTAAATACTTCAATACTCGAATGTTTTGTATACTACAAAGAAATTGATGCACATACAAATACAATAACATATAAAATGTAGTGTGATAATATTACAATAAATAAATGTTGAATTAGTTAATCGTTTAATCGGTATCTCGTTCGGTTAACAAGTGTTGAAAATTATCAAATTATCTGGCGAGTCTCATCAGTCTGTGCAGGCTCACGAGCGGGAAACGCGACGATTGCATCCGGGCGATTACACCCTTTCTTATCGTTTTCTCCTCTTTCCCTATCTTTTAGGGCGAACGATACGAGAGCGTCGAGCGCCGGAACGCACGAAAAAAGAAAAAAAGCAATAGTCCAGCGATAAAAGTCCAAGTCACCAAGTCGCTTTGCCTTTTACTACTCTATTTTATTTTATTTTCTAGAAATCGAATCATGCGAATTGGATAAAATGGGAAATGGCTGTCGAATTTATAATGGCCAATGTTCCTGTGGATATGGCTGCAAGGCTGAATACAGATATCCAAACTTAGAGGAATGTAAACTTGCTCTTAACGGTAAATTAGTAAATCAGTTACACTTTATTGTAATTGTAATATTTCGCCCTATGCTCCAATGATAAATTCTCAATAACATTTAATGTTCAATCTATAGGAAGTCGTCATAATGCTTGCTTCAGCAAATCCACCTGTTTACATGGAGGTAGTTGCCTGCAGATAACTTCGGATCCTGGATACAAATGTTTATGCGAAGGAACTGGATTCTTTGGGCTTCGATGCGAAAGACGTAAGTTCGAAATTATAACAAAACTATATAATTTTAACAATTTCTATTTCAATAAAATAAATTAATAAATTAATCTTCTAGCATGCCCCGGACCAGAAAACCCCCATTACCGAGGACCTTTTCCGTATGAGTGCGTTGTTATTTAAATAAAATATTAAGACATCTAAATAGCACGTAGCATTTTTATCTTATACCCATCACTATAAGTCTTAATGGATATATGTAGAAAAATAGAAATGGAAATTATTCAACAATTTATAATAGATCGAGTTTTGTAAATAATATATGTATGTATATACATATACATAATATTAAAATTTTATGTAAATCAAATTATTTTTACAAAAAAAAAATACGTAAAATCAATTAATTTCTTCAAAACTAAATTTGCAACCGCCTTTAAATATATTAATGAGACCGTTATTAGTTTGTTCATTCTGATGCTTCCAGTGTTTATTTACCAAAGGATTTACATTACGTTATGTTATGATTTAGCTTTTTCGACAAGTCCAATCTATCAAACACAAGATGTTCACGAGCATTCGATCTCTTATCATTTTCTCTTTTTTCTTTTATTTTTTTGTATTTTTTATCTTTTTCATTTAATTTTCATTTGCTCCTCTGTATACCCTTTACGCTACTTCGTCATTATCTCTACAGAAATAATACTACCGTTTTCAATATTTCCCGTTTATTCATCTTTTATTAGTTCGAAAATGTAAAACGATAGTAAAATTTCAACTGCAACTGCATTAACCAATACAATTTTTTTTCTTCTTTTTACTTCGATTAGATCAGTTTGATCTTTCGTTATTTCGTATGAGGTTTGTCCAACAAAAAAGGTTTAAATAAACAAGTCCATAATTCTAGTTTGAATTTACAACATGAGATTGCATCAGGAACTCAAGGACAGACCCGTGCAAGTGCGCATACGAGCAGCATGTTAAAGGATTTTGATGCTGCTTTTATTTTGTAATGCGATAGTTGAGAAAAGTCGCTCGTTCGCGCACGTACACTTCATGCAATTTAATTTTATTTACTTTTAATATACTCTCTAGGACAGCAGTCCAGCGTAATGTCTTTTTTACACGTTTTCGTTGACCGTTATTCTTTTTTTATTATTGTTATTTAACTATTATTTGATTCCTTGGCGCCTTTCTTTTAGACATCATTTAATTTTCTCTTTACTGGGTAGTAAACAAAAAAAAGTTCGAAGAAATCACGTAAAAAATAGTATCAACATGTACGTATATTTTTATAAAGACAGACAGGACAAATTTCATTGTCGCAAAAATTACAAATAGACGACAGCAGAGAAATCTGCCTTTTTAGTTCATTTTTTATTTTTTTTACACGTTAAAGCCCGCGTTTACTTTCCTTTGTTACTTTTTTTTATGGTTCTCATTTTTTCACGTAATCTAATGCCTTCCCTGTCGCACGCTGTCCGTTTTTACCTTTTTCTCTGACTTAAAACACTAAATCGCTTTCGAAATCTTCATAAACTTGCTTACATATGACAATTTGACAAATAATTAACAATGTTTGGCGATCTCCTCGCGATTTCTTCAATTAATTAATTTATAATAACTACAGTATGTCTGCATGTATTGTTCTTCTGTTTTGTATTTACGATTAAGGGGAGAAAATAATTTCTCCTCAAGTAAAAATAAAAATAAAAAAAAAATATATATATATATACTCGTTGTCCAATTCGTCGCCGCCGACTATGCGCGTTGTCGTTACACATTCTGTATTTGTTACAATAAAGTATTTTGAATTTGGCAAATGTTCTTAGTTTCGCGTTTCCTTCATCTTAATAATTAAAATTATATTGATAATAATATTATTTATTACAATAATCTCGGCGCCGACACGTGTTTGGACGAAAAATAGGTAATATAGCAGGTAGGTATGCATTCCAAGGTTATATCTTGTTTCCCTCGATCCCCTTATTAGGTACAAGTTTTAACATTATTCGTCAATGGCACCTGGTATGCGTTGCTTTCGCTCTTGACTAAAACCTTTCGTTCCATCCGGACCCTTTGGCTGTCTGACTACGGTTAATTTCGGTCCTGAGTCTTCTAAAGAAACAGTACGGAGTCGACTGATCAAACGCTCTGGCCGTTGTTGCACAGCGTCACTAAATAAGCAAACAATTAAATAAAACATGACAAGGCTGATAAGTGATTGAAGTTAATGGTAAATAAACAAGTAATGAAATGGAATTGAGAGCTCACCTTATACGGACAACATTGCATGCTGATGATTTTCCAGATCGTTGATTCGTTACTAGAACGAATTCAACTTGATCGCCGGGCTGAAGTTTGGCATTATCGCAAACTTCGCTTATGTGGAAGAAAAGCTTTTTGCCTTCGTCGACTTCATAAGCCAAGAAGCCAAATGGACCCTTGACTGCGTCAACGGTGGCCCGACGCTTTTTTCTCACTGCAACGATGTTACAAGCGTAGCCATCAGAGTCCAGTTGGAATTGCACGGGATCACCAGTTTGCAATAGTTCGCGCTTATTCGAAAGTCCCATAATGCCAAATTCGTATTCCGGGGTTTCCTCGTCCTCGCTAGTTGGATTGACCTTGATCAGGCCGGCGTACTCTGACTGATCCGGATTCGCACTGCGTAACGAACGGATCACGGTGCCATCCAGGACCTCGCTATTTACGCACGGTCTTGGAATGCTACCCTTTGGTAAAAGTCGCACAGACTCAGCGGCAGTACAACCACCGGATCCACGATTATTGTTTCCTGAGCCAATGGTGCATTCAACATCACAACCCAATTCCAAAGTGCTTGTATCTCCCTCAAAATTGCTGCTCGACAAAAATCCAAATAGTTTCAATTTTTTATTTCATAACACATTTAAAATCTGTTAACAATAGTCTTTGTTTTATTTTATGTGGAACTTACCTAAAGTGAAAAAATATTTCTTTATCGTGAGTTACTGTTTCAATAAATCCAAAACCATCTTTCAAAGCGGCAATAAAGCCTTGCATAGTTTGTCCAGAAAACTTTTTATTGCTGTTTTGGTTTTGAATCTTTTCCCCAGTAGGGCTTAAAAGTGAAATATCTACAGCAACGAGTTCCTTGTTACGTTTTACTTGACAAATACTAAATAGAACCTGTAACATTCAATTAAATGCAATGATCATCTATAGAGTTCACTAATTATGTTTTACTTTCAACTAGCATCTCTACCTTATCATTGAGTTTGGGGATAGTTTTAGAATTACAATCTTTAGAAAAGAAAATGATGCTTTTTTCTTGATCATCTTTTTGATAGCCTATCAGGCCAGGCTCATTTCCATTGGTGTCTTCGATTACAGTACCCATCAAATTAGATTCTGTTATAGTTTCAAATTGTACGGTACCATGTGGTAAGTGCTTCAGCCTAATTCCACTTTGTCTTGAATTAGAAAAGGATGAAGATGTGTCCTGCGTATTTGTATAATAATCGTGATAGTTAAATCATATTACAATTATTAAAAAATGTAATGAAATTAGTTAAAAAATGTGCTTCATTGATTTACCTGTATGACAGTAAACTCTACTTCGTCACCAACACTGATTTCCTTTTCGACATCTAGCACCTCATTAAAATGAAAGAAAAGTCTAGCATCACGATCAACACAACGAATAAAACCAAAACCATCTTTCAATGCAGCAATAATACCCTGTTCACGTCTCTCACCAGATACCGTAAAAGATTCAGGTAATAATGAAATATCGGTGGCTCTTTTTAATTGATCTCTAGTGTCTGTTGCAATTCTAAATTGAACCCAGTCTCCATGTCTAAAAATAGTTCATATAGTTTTTAACCACAATAAATATAGGGAAAAAAGAAAAAAATTTAAAACACATACTTTAAAGTAAAATCTCCTCTTTGATCTTTATCTCCAAAAGGCACTTCGACTTCTGAATGATCAGGTGCTCTGTAACGTATGCGCCCTGGTAACGGGTCATTTTGGTGTCTAGCTGAAGTGCCCCTTTCAAGTGGTTTAAGAACTTGTCCCTTAATTACTTCATCACTGATTTCTTCAAAAACAATAGATCCAGGTGGTAATTTTGTTATATTACAAGCTACTTCTTTACCCTAGATATAATCATTTCATCAAAATATTAAAAACAATTACTTTTGAATAATAATTCAATTAGTAGAAATTTTCTCACATTTCGAGTTTGTATAATAAATTCAACATCATCACCAAGCCTCAATTCTTCTTTCATAGACTTAGCTTCACTGAAGTGGAAGAAAATTTCTTTAACTACATCTGCTCGTTCTATGAAACCAAAACTTTCTTTCATTGAACATACAACTCCACGATAGCGGACAGGGTGTGCAGGATTTTCTAATCTGACGTGACACGCTCCCAAGTTACCACTGTTTTAAACAAATTTTTTTGCATTAAAAAAATACTTGCATAATAAAATATCAAGAAAAGGTATTATATATTTACCGTTGATTGGTAGCTATTTGAAATGATACTCTATCACCATTGCGTAGAGTCACATTACCCTCGACATCATCTTTGGTATATGGTAGAAAGAAACATTCGCCTCTATTCTCATAACTAATTCGACCCTGAGAATCACCATTTGTTTGTAATTCAGTTGTTACATTACCCGTGACTCGTTCTTCACTTAATACCTGAAAAATATGTGGAAATTAGACATATTAGAATACATGTTTTATATATCCATCCAAAGTACAGAAATATTTTAAGCTTTTACCACTTCAGGAGCAATTTTGCTAACAATGCTTGCAATTGGCTTGCCAGTTCTTCGATCGTATGTCATTTCAAATTCGACAGGATCACCAATTTTCAAGTGTTCAATATTGCCACTGAATTGACTGAAGTGAAAGAACAGCCTTGCTTGTCTTTCGCAACACTGAATGAATCCATAAGAGTGCTGTAATTAATTATTACATTAAGAATTGTATTTATTTATTGAATGTAAATACCCTTTTATAAAAATTTAATACAACGTAAGTATATAAGCAATGTCATAAAAATATATAATATACATGAAAAATTCAATTTATTTAATAATTAAAATTTCACGGATTAACTTATTTTTAATAAATTACTTCCACTTAGAAGAGAATCATTTATTAAAAAAGTTTTATTATTTTTATGGTAAATGCTTATTAATAAATGAAATGAACAATTTAATGTAAGTAGTACATATTTTTACCAAGAGTTTTTCAATGATGCCAGTTTCTCGTGGACCCTGATTGGTAGATTGATCTGCTTGATAAGAATTATTTGTAACAACTGGCTCTCCTGCATAGTTAACACCTCCTTCAATACCAGTGAATGTTCCAATGGGAAACCTCGCTGTTCCATTACGAGGTGAAGTTTGTGCGGTTGAATAATTGTTAAACGTTGAAGAATTCTTTCCACAAGCAGGAGGTGAGTCCATATAATCACCACTGTAGTTGGTACCATTGCGATAAGTATTTGATTGATGAGTGCCACTGATAACTTTGGGACTTGAAATGGACATGGACTTGTAGTCTAATATCGCTGGGTCGGAGTTCATGATTGGCGGCTGGAAGGTTTTCCACTGAGGATCGCTGGACATGTCTCAAAATCTTTAGTATTTTTAAAGTTATTATTATCTTTCTCTTTTATTATTAGTTTACCTGTTTCTTTGTCTTCTCGTTGCAGGTGATGGAAATGATCAGTTGGACCAGTTTCGTGTCCTTAATGCTTGATGGCCTAGTCAGCCACTCACAATATTATATACTTATACTTAGAAATTTTAGTCTTTTCAATTATTTAAGTGTTAACATAGATATCACAGAATGGTTCTTGGTACCTTATTTTCGTTTATTTATTATACACGACTTTACGAGAACTTGACAAAGAGGAAGAAAGGCTTCATAAAATGCCGCCAAAGAAATTGTAATACCTTCCCTTTTTTCCTAACAGGAAGTTGAAAGGAAGGCGATGGTCTTGTCACTGCTATTTGGTATCTACTTTATTTTTTTTACGTATCATCGATACCATTCATTGAGAAAGCACCGATCTTCAAGGCAAGCAATTTCAAACTTATTGGCACTTTCCACGACGATGGAGATGAATATTTGTATGTACGTTTTTACCAAATTCACAACAATTCTTTTGTTATGTATAAACCAACAATGCGCTAATTTTATTGGATTTCTTTTTATCACATATTACCAATTTTCTAAGAGCATATAAAATAATTAGCACAAAGTTCATGTGTGCCAACAGTGATACTTTCCTTTCACATGCAAACAAGACTTTTTTAAAATGTGGCAATTGTTTGCCTATTAACTCCGTTTTGATACAATTTGTTAAATTATGATACTCAAGGCATAAAAGAGAAATAGAGAGAACTGCGTTTCTGTTTAAACATCAGTCATCCCTTATAAAAGGTATAAATGAAAAACGTTAAAGATTTGAAATAATAAAGTTGACTTAATAATCCTCAGATGTCTTCAATGCGTGCTGAGTGTGATTGTGTCGTTTCAATAATTCCTATATTGTCCTTATCTTGTTCTTCGACTTTTAAAAGTTGAATTTATAATGAATGTTGTTTCAAAAGTGTCCTAAACTAACAATTACACAAGCTGAAAAAAGATGTTAATATTAATTAGTTAAAAGGTTAAAAGATGACGATAGTAAAAAAATATGGATCACCAGCTTTGGGAATTTTGCTTACTTTTGCTTTCTAGGTCAATAAATATGTTTATAATTGGTTGAATTATATCAAAATGAACGAAAAAATAATTAAGGTAACGTTCGGCTACACGCATTCTGCACTCACAATGCAAGACATTGTTCTAGATTAAAATTAATGAACTAAATAAAACTTAAACTCTAATTTTCAGATAATAGATAAATTTGTACGATAACATGGTAAAAAGCTATGATGATATATTGAATTGAATTGATATTATTGAATTTTCTTAAAAAAATTCTCGTTTAATCGGCATAAATGAAAAAAAAAACAATAAACAATAAATGTAGAAAAAAATGGCTTTTATTAACCAATTCACGTTCAATCTGGATCACTTGACTCAAGACAAACGAGTAATCCGATTCAAGAATCGAAGTATAAAAAAAATATTTAATAAAAATAACAAATTGAACAAAAAATGTACTTTGAAAAGTACGATAATGCGATCACAAACAAAGACAAAAATTAAATAAAAAATTCGATGTGCGGTCCCCAGTTGGAAGATTCTAATTTTTTTCCACCCGAGAAGGGGAAAGAGGTAGAAATGGCTCGGCGCTCAAGTCGTCCATGAAATTCGTTCGACCATTAATATATTCCAGGCCAAAAGTTTTAAAAAAGAACAGCGCCAAATTTATTTTGACGTTATCGGTGATTTTCGGACCAAAGCTCGCAATTCTATGGGATTTCGTAGGCTTAAAAACTCACCACGACACAGCACAGCACTGACGACATGCCGCCATGTTGAATGTCAACATTCAGCATTCGCACACTAGTTTTGTCTCCCTCCATCCGCCGGTTTCGCGATGTTGCCATGTGTTTTTTACTTCAGATTATCATCGTTCCTTTTTTATTCAAAAATATTAATTTTAACTTTAATACCTATGTACATACAGCTGCAAGTGTGCAGATACCTACAATTTAATATTTTATCACTTCATGTAAAAGTTCATTAATTCCTGTGCATATTTAATTTTTCCTAATGTATATTAATTAATATTTATAAATGATAAAAATTGCGTTGCAATGATTGAAATTGCATTTATAACCATCTAAGATGGAAATAAATCAAAGTATAAATATATTATTATTTAACGTATAATTTATTGTAATTCAATAATATTGCAGTTCATATTATTTTCTTAATTGTAATTCAACTAAAATTAAAAATATCCTTGCCTCGATTGTTTATTAACACAGAGTTTAGATATCTACATATGTAACATGTTTTAAACAATTAATTGAATCTAAATAATATTTTATTAAAATTAAATAAAAAAATATAATTCTCTGATATAAATTTCAGACTGTATAATAATATAATAAATTAGACTCAACAATTTTTATTTTAAATGTACAATTAAGCTGTTTTATTTTTTGGCCCTTTAATAATTGTCTCATGTAGGTATATGTAATATATAATATGATCTGCAAATTATAATAGATTCAATTATGTATTTTGAATCATTTTGAAACACTATAGTGTTTACATTGGTTTACAACTTGCAAGTTATATAAGTAATATATATCGAAGGTTCGCCAGTAGCCAACGTCATGATCGTTCTAGATACATACAACTATACAAACGACTCTTTATATATATAAACAAAGTATTAAGCGTATTAACACAGTCGCGGAGTCGCATTACGATTTGGTTTCGAACGCACGAACTTCGTGTTTTTGTTCAGTTCGACCGAAATTGATTCTTTTGGAACATGTACCGACAATGAAAAATTGTTAGTTTAAAAATATTGATTTTCAAAAATTTGTTTTTTATTTTTCACATATATGATTTTTTGAGCGGCGTTGCCATTTGCAAGACACGGTTCGAATTATGTATGTACCTGTGTGCTCACGGCTCACTTCACACAAGTGTCGTGTGTCGATCAGTGAGGCCTTAGGCCGATTCCACATGGTGCCCCTTTCGTACCCCCTGCACTAACCCCACCCTATCCCTTGCTCCTAATCCCTACCCCGTCCTTGGCACTACCGACTATACAATAGAGTCCACCGTCTAGACTATCACGTACTTCGTGTAATTTTTAAAATAATAACAATAATTTTCTAAATTTTTCTCTCTTAAACGTATCCTCTAAAATGTATAAGAGAAGTAAATAGTCTTAAAACAAATAGTATAATAAATATTCTTCTTTTATAAATTACTGATCTTTGCACT
>UXGC01001344.1:0-25656 GCA_900480045.1 Eurytoma adleriae
AACATTACCCAACCAGCTTGCGGTGATACAAAATGTTAAAAATAAAAATATTTATCAAAATTAATAAAATAGACATGGAAATTATGATAAATAAAATTAAAAAAAAAAATTTCAAAAATTAAAATTTTCATGATTTTTTTTTAACTATACGGGCAAAGTGCTATAAAGGGTAACGTAATGATGAAAGATCTGCTCTAAAACAGTTGAACTGTAATGTTCAAGAAACCTAGTTATTAAAATAGAAAAATATCTTAAAAATACGCATACCTTTTCTTTACTCAATATTATCAGTATTTTTATAACTCGTAAAAGAAGTTTTATAAAAGTGATCTTTGTATTCAATTTTGTACTTTTCTGCCCTTTTTAGTGGAATTAGGCATTGTTACATGTCAACCCGCTTGCAACGACTTAGAAGACAACGACTGTCGAAGACGGGGACTAAAGCAGAGGATTAGCACAGAATAACTTCATTCGTTTTTATAACATCATTTCAGGACAATAAATAAGCATTAAAATTTTTAAGCGATATGCACTCATTTGCACCTTTACCTAGTTCAACATAAGTTCATAAAATTGAATATAAATTACGAAATAACATTAAATTAATTCTTCAAAATTATTAACCCACAATAACATGAATTACTTATTATTTTGGTTCTTATAATATAGTCAGTCATAGTTTCAACCAGGAAGGAATTTAGTTAGTATTTGTTAAGTAACTTCTTTAGGGTTATATTAAATGAATATGAAATAGAAGTTTCTTTATCAAATAGAACTAAAAAACGATGCTACCATTGGTAATAACTAATGTTTCTTAATAAATACAAAAATTGTTCATCTTAAATAAGGACAAATATTGCTGGAATCTATCTCGACATCCTTAACTGAAAAAATAAAGATATAAGACAACAAATTATTTTTTAATTATACCATTATTCTGGAGTCAATGCCATCGCACGGGGAAAACAAAAATTGTTTGACCCTGTACAAGTGAAAATACGCGATTAATACTGCTTACTCTAAAACTGCACAAACAATGCCATCTATTAAGATAGATCACTCTTCCTCTTCCTATTTACATTTAAGTTTTTTGTGCATTTTAGAAATCATAATAAACAATAAAAATATAACACGTATTTTAGAAATCAATTGGTGGTATTTTGTATAATCTTTAGCATTTTGCTTATTAAAAAAAAGAAATAAAATAATGTTTCAGGATGCTGTCAATATATTTGTTTTAATATGAACTCGTAAATAATTCAATTTAATTTATACAATGAATAAAGTTTTAATAAATCAATTAAACTGCAATAATATTCTTTGTTTTACATTAAATACATTGTTCAGTGTATTTCCGAATACGCACTAGTAGATGCTATTTTGCAATAAATAAATATTAAATTTTCAATTTCAAATATTCCCTATACCTGTCAAACTAGTAACCGCTCGCTCGGTACCATTGTAGTAGTCGGTCATGGTGGAGATAAAGAGGCAGTCACATAGACCCCAGACCCGTAGGAAGGGATAATGTACTCACACGCGTTCCTGTCCCTGCAGTGAGAGGTTCTGCCGCCGCGCGCCCGACAACCCGCTTCACAGCCGCGATTAATACACAGTACCACCTGCAAAGGAGAACCCCATTCAATTTTTGACAAAATGTCTAAACTTTTAATTTTAAATTTCAAGATCTGAAAACTAAAAGACACTGTGAAATCCAACGATCCCAATCTTTTATACTGTAAAAGTGTTTTTCTACTTTTTCTAATTTCCAATGTAATCTAAATTCGATTCTAAAATTCATCAAATCCAAAACACTCAAGATATCGAAGAATTCCAACTACAAGAAAACTTGAAGAAAGGAGACAATCACTACCTTTAGATGCCCCTTCACTAAATGTCAAATCCGATCACGAAAGTCTAGCATGATCCAGTTTCTATATCCAAAGTCCGAATACTGCGAAAGAGCATGATCTATCTTCCCATCTAAAGCCATAATACTCAATACTTTTCAAATACTCGGAAAGGTTTAGTGGTTGATGTGATTTCTTTTGTGGCATCGATCACTCACCTACTTCTTTAATAGTCTTTATCCTTTGAGCATGATCAGCCCACAGAGAATAAAACTCCTTCAATTTAGAAATCGCTCCAACTTCTCCACTACAAATCGCAGTGATAAATTGGGAGAATGCTACTCCATTTTAGAAAATTATTTCAAAATGGCGACCTATTGCAAAATTATACAGGGTGTCGGAATGTTCCAGGACTATATCTCCAGAAACAAGATATTTTTCAAGGAGGTTAAGGTCATTCTTGAAGGATCTTGCAATAAGAAATCCAACGATAACCTTTGACCTTATATATCATTTTGACCTTATGGATGACTTTGAAAGACTGAAGAAAGTCATTTCAAAGTCAAAATCCTCATAGTTTACCTGCATATGTAACACATTGTATTTATGTTTCTAAATTATACATTTAATTTTAATGTTCTAATAATAGGAAACTTATATGAAAAATATATTATAGGAAATTATATCCGCCTGATAAAATATTGAAAATTATACTTCACGTATTTTTTCTTTTTCCAATGTGAGAATTATTAATGAAGATATCGCTGATGATTTAATATTAAGTAGAATCAAAAAAGCTATACTGATACTGACAATAATGTATGTTTCTATAGTAATAAACAAAAAATCGTTAATCTTAAATAAGCATAGATATTGCTGTAATCTTTCTCGACATTAATAACTGAAAAAATATAAAATTGAAGATGTGAAAACAGTTTAGAATAAAAATTTAAATTATCTCTGTCATAACGTCGATAATGCTTAATTTTATTATTCTACAGTCAATGTCATCGCAAGGGAAAAAGAAAAATTATTTCACCATGTGCAAAGGAATACTTGCGATTAATACTGCTTACATTAATATGGCTGCAATATTGAACAATCTTATCTATTACGATAGATACTCTTCCTCTTCCTATTTATTTATATTTACGTTTTCGTGTGCATTTTAAAGTAATAAATAATAGAAAGAGACTACTTATTTTAGAAATAATTTTCTAAAATTGAGCATACTGGTTTTACACCTTCTCTTTCATACCTGCAGAATTTTAATTTCATTCATGAAAAAATCTTAGCAATTAAATTAAAATGCATTAATATTTTTATTACACATTAATTACATTGTTGAGTGTATTTCTGAATATACACTAGTAGATGCTATTACAATCAACAAATACTAAATTTTCAATTTAAAATATTCGCAGCTACACAATACACGAGAAAGGTGGTGGCTCAGTTTATACACTCGCAGAGATCCCAGTCCCTGCACCTACCGAGCAAGTTTCCACGCGCTCGGCACCGTCGGTCGCACTCGTAGTAATCGCACATAGTGGAGACGAGGAGGCAGTCGCAGAGTCCCCGAGTCCCGTAGTACCGGGCGACGTAATTGCCGCGGGTTCGGCAACTCACATCACACTCGGAGCTAAGGCTGCAGGTGCTACTGGCTACAACGCACTCGCACATGTTCCTACCCCAACAGCGGGCTGTCCAGTCGCCGCGCGCACGGCAACCCGTTTCACAGCCGCGATAGTCACACAGCGTCGACGCATCACCTGCGAAGCAAATCCTCGTTTAATTTTGAGTAACACTTTTTGCAGAATTAGCAATGCCAGCAGATATTCGGAAATCTAGAATGGTTTTTCCGCAAACGCACTGAGAGACACGATTTAGTAAAAATTATCGTACTGCCTGCGAAATTGATCACCGACTTATAATTTAGCTTATAATTTAAATCTGACCATAAAGTTACTTTACTGTAAAAACACCTATTTTTTCAAAATATCAGTCTACCGTTTAATTTTTTAGATTCGTTATTTATATTTTTATTAATATTTCTAGTATTGTTAAAGATATTCAAAGGAAGAATGAATTACTCTATTTTATAAATAGGACAAGCAACAATTATGAAAAAGGTTTCTTTATTACCTTCAAAAATTGAAGCGATGACTGTTACTAAAGTCAAGAAAAGTATCTTCATGTTGGACGTAGTTATTGCTCGTACAATGGCAGTCGCTGATGTGATATCTAACAAACTGTTCTTTCTGATATAACGTCCGTGATAGTGGATTCTTTTAAACTTGACATTAAGATTAGGATTGCACTTTAATGCATAAATGCAGATTCAAAGATTTAAAAAAAACAAAGATATTTAGATTTTTCCTCGGATTTTATCAGTTAGTAGAAATTTTATTTAAAATAAAACTTACGGTAGTAGTATTTACCGTCAGCAATGTACGATAAATCTATATACAGAATTGACAAATTCAAATGTTAACCTAATAATAGAAATAAATATAGATATATAAAAAAAATATTTTTAATAATAAAAAACTAATTTAACGGATGCAGTGACCGATAAATTTGCTGATGAAACCTAAGAATCTGCTGAGGAGACCAATGAATCTCCAGAATACGCTGATGAATCTTCGGAAGAGGCCGATAAATCTGCTGAAGAAAACAATTAATCTGCTAAAGAAATTAAGTCTTCTGACAACATGGATTATGAGACGATTCTAATGAATTAGTTGATTAACCTCGTTATTTTATAAAACAGTCCCAAAGCACTTGTCAAGATTACGAGATTCACCATATTCTGAGTGAACTATGAAAGAAATACAAATAGTAGCATATAAATAGTACTTCAGGACAGCTTCCACAGTGTTTATACCAGACTCTTCATGATATACTCCATAAAGAAGTGGCTGGAATACTTCAGATTTGAATTCGAATTACGGGATGTGGCGGAGATAAGGTTCTGACTGCTAGACAAGATCAAGCTAGTGACTGTCACCACCATAATGGTGCATACAGGGTGGCACAAAAGTATGGAAACCCCTAAATAACTCAACAGGAATGAATTATTTGAAAAACATTCAATACAAAATTTTAGGATTTTTCCTTAGCTATTCCATGGCGACCTTGGTTTGATCTTGACCATGACCTTGAAGCTCATATTGTGAAGGTAAAATTTCACCTCTTTCCAAATACACAATAAAAAATAGGGGTTCCCATTTGAAAAACCATGTTTGATCTTGGAATAACCTTCAAGGCCATGGTCTAAGACATGGTCAAAGTCACACTTGAAGGACAAATTTCACCTCTTTCTAAATAATAAAAATAGGGGTTCCCATTTGAAAAAACAAGTTTGACCTTGGAATGATCTTGAAGTGGATGATCAAGGACATGGTCAAGGTCAGATTTAATGGTAAAATTTTCTGCTCTTTTTAAATCATCAATAAAAAATTGAATTTGACCTTGATATGACTTTCGACATTGAATAGCCAGAGAAAAATTCTAAAATTTTTGTATTTAACATTTTTCAAAAAAATTCATCCTTGATAGGTATGCAGGGGTTTCTATACTTTTGTGCCCGTATAAAGTTAGCTGCGCCGCCCACAATGTGAAACTTTTGAAAAAGTATTTCAACGAGAACTATACACCATTGTTGGATGAATATATGGATTGCAACTAATTGTGGGGAGAACACGGAGATGTAATCTATGTTGTTGTGGCTCGCGGGTGGGAGCGATGGTTGAGGTTCCTACCACCACTCCCTATAAATAAATCTACAATTGTGTCAGTTGAATCATTCGGTCATGGGACAGAGTATGAGTTTAACCGAATACTCCAGCCTTTCCAATAAAAAGAGAGAAGAATAGAAAAAATCCTTACATTTTCTCGGCCAAACGTAAAGGGAACGAGAATGTGGTCTAGCAAGTACTAAGGGAGCTTGTGTTTATTTAGAATTTTTTAGTTTATTATATTTATCCCTCTGTGATCACCAAGGGTCCAGTTTAATTTAAATTTTGTTTCAATATCAGGAGAACAGCGAAATCAATCAACCACCCCTATATATTGGTTAATGGAAAAAATTATTAGCCATTTTCTTAATCTTTAGAGGATCGGAAAGCCGCTATAGTGGTTCGACACTTTTATCAACTTTACTTATACCGATCCATTTTACGCGCATAGTATTAAACATCGAGTACCGTCAGTTCCGGTCGTCTAAAGGATAATCTCAATTTGTGAATAAAATCTCATGGATTCTTAGAGAGAAAAATCAATTCTCTGTATTTCTTTTATAGCGTTAAGTATATTTTGCAACATAAGTCCCAGTAACTGATGTTCGTTAGTGCTTGTTATACATTTTTACAATATTCTTTCTCTTGTGGATTACAATTATTAAGCCTATCCCTTTAAATGGACAAGAAAAGATTTCAAACAACCTGTGTTCATTATTTGAAGTAATTAATTAATTTAGCAATTGCTTAACAATGATTAATCGTAATTTAATGGAAATAATAAATCTTTGTAAAAAAATAATTACCACTAAATGAAAGACCATATTTTCCTTATAAGATTTTATTTATAATAACAATACACAAAACGTTTAATATAGGTATAAAAAGATTTTTTGATTAAATTATAATATTACCTAAGATGAATTAATTTTGCATTATACATTTGCAATAACAGATCAATTGTAATACTTTAATTTTGAATTTTATAAACAACGAGAAATTATTCTCAATTTTTTATATTGTAATGGCTCTAAAAATAATAAAAACCTTACAAATAAACCAACGTTCTACTATAAATACGTATATAAAAACACAAGGAATAACTACAACTTATTAATATGACTACAACGGAGTTCACAGTGTGCTTTACAATTATGTAATTATTATGTAATTACTTTCCTTACATCTAGGGTAGTTCATATAAATGTAGAACATCATAATGGGAAATTTTTTTTAACATAAAAAAAACAAAAAAATGTTTTCCGCTATTTAGAGTCATTATATTCCGTACATCATAAAAGGAATAAATAATCATTTCCTTTAATATGTATACAAACTGGAATTAGGAAAACTAGGTTAGTGGACCTAGGAAACCTAGGAATACTAGGAATTAGATTTTTAAATTTCTAAAAGGCATGAATAGTTTAGAAAACTCCTGCTAAAATGCTTCGAAAAAGACTACACTTTTGTGAAAAAAATCGTGACAACCATACTGGTACCCATACGACTTGTTTTTATGATAAGGCATACGGTCAATAGCGAGCATTGCAACTATCATTATTACTGAAAAAATCTCGGATAAGATCTTATGTCAAAATATCATGTAACTCTCTTAAAAAATAATCTTTTAAGTTTTTGAAATTTTTTTAAAATTAAGTTTTTGTAATTTTTAATTACACAATTCATCAGAAATTATTTTTTTGAAAAATAAATTTATGCGAAAGCCTCCTTTAAAGAATTGCATGTGTTTTCACTGCAGTTATCTGATCGCATAAGGAAGCCTTCATCCTTCTAGCTGATATCCATACGTGGTCATTTTTTTTTGTTTAATTAGTTACTCTATCTTTATTACGTGACGAACATTTCAGAAAATTTTTTCACTACTCTTTTGCATGTTAGCAAATTAAACGTGTCAAAAAATTTTAAAATTACATGTTCAGCCATTGTCTAATATATATCAAAGCTTTTAAACACAGTCGTTTTGAATTTTTTAAGCGAGAATGTCATTCTTAAGTTGAAAAAAAATTCGCAATGTATCCTATAGAAAATATCACGCCAGCTTGAAGACATTAAATCTGGAAGCCCGCAACGGCAAGAATCGCACTAAAACCTTACTTCTTCTTCTTTAGCTCCTCGGCGATGAGCCCCTCCCCACCGTGCACTTGTCGTATGTGTTTGTTGAGCGGCCCCAAGGTCTTGTACTCGACGGCGCAATGCGGACAGGAGAAGATCGGTCTGTTCTCGTTGTGCAGCTTGGCCATGTGAGCCATGAGGTTATGCTTGTAGCGAGTCTTGAAGTAGCAGATCTCGCACTCGAAGCCGGGCGCCTTGCCGCAGATCTTGCGGTGCTCGTTCGCGTCTCCGAAGAAGGCGAAGCGCCGCTGGCAGCCGTGGCAGCGGTAGGACTGCGTGCCGTGCAGCCGGGTTACGTGCCGGCCGAGGGACTGTCGCGAGACGAAGCGCTTAAGGCAGCGCCGGCACTCGTACTGGAAGGTGCTGTGACAGGTCGAGCAGCGCAACGAATTGCTGCTGATGTCCTCAGTTCGGTCGCAGCCAGGACAGTAAGTAGCTCGCAGTGATTTCAGATCTGTAATTGCAATTTGTTTAAATTTTTTCATGCTGCTCGTGAAATTCGAGGTAAATATGGTCGTCTAAATAGAGAGCACACCCTCCAGGTCATGATTTCTCTCAAATTTTACAGAATGAGCTTAGTTACCGAATAGGATATATTATTCAAGAATCTAGGGGAATAAATGCGTTTACGGAAACGTTAATTATTAGAAGCCGAAAGCCGCATAATAACTTATAAAAGCGAAAATTAATAAGAAAATAACGTTGCTTCCGAGTAAGAAGGTAATCAAAATCCGGTTGAAGAAGATACCAAATCAAAATCCGGTTGAAGTAGCTACCAAATCAAAATCCAGTTGAACAAGGTACCAACTTGGAACCCAGTTGGAAAAGGCATCATCTCAAAACTTGGTGGGAAAAGGTTCCAACTCGAAACCCAGTTGGAGAAGGTATTAACTCGGAACCCGGTTGAAATAGGTACCAACTCAGAAACCGGTTACTCGGAAACAACGATAAGAGCTACAATTTGAGACTTATAAATTTAAAACATGTATTGGTTCAAAAATTTTGAGTAGTTAATTTTGATTAGAAGTTATTTCTTTTATTACCTAATTATTACGTACAATAAATGAGAATTCAGTTACTATTATTTTATAGTACTTACCATTTTTTTCTTTCATATGATCACTATCTTCCTTGGATATTTTACCTGTAAAATAGAAAGATACAATACAATTTTTGGCACGGAATTATAATTGGTTATGAAGTTAATATTAGTAGAACATGCGACACAAACCTCCTTTTGATTGGATTCTCTCATCATTTGCTTCTTTTATTAATTTTTCAAGCTCTTTCTTGTTGGGTACAAACTTTTTATGTTTAGCCATCAAGTGTTTTCGAAGCCTCTCCTCAAACTTAGGTTTGTAGATGCAGAATTTACAGCGATAAAAAGGTAATCCGCAGAGTGCCACGTGAATCCTCAAAGCCTCTTTACTCAATGATTTTCCACATTTGGGGCAGCTCTCTGTCACAGGAAACTGCTCCGTGTGATTGTTCGATATGTGCCGCAGCAACATCGTTTCGCAAGTGCACTTAAATTTGCAATCATTACAGTAATACGTCTTCTTTTTAGGCTGGCACATCAATTTCCAGTGTTGGTACACGCCAGAATAAGAGTTATAAGATTTACTGCAGATTGTGCATTCGTACGCCATTTCAATCTTACATTTCAAGCACTTTTTTTCCTTGTGTACGTGAATTACTTTGCGCGATGCATTACACTTTGAACACTTTCGTATAAATAGCTTTAATGGTGCTGAAAAATTTATTGACGTTAAGCAAAATATTAAAAAAAAATAAGATGTTTGAATGTAACATTACTTACATTCCTTTGAAGTTCCAGTTTGGCACTGAAATTTCTTGTGTCGATATAATGCGGACATGGACTCATAACGAAAATTGCACTTTTCACATACAAAATACATGTTTACTTTACATTCCTTACAGACACATTTTATTGTTGTACTAAATACTGTTTCAGTCTTATTGCATCTTGGACAATTTAGAATAATAGAGCTTAGAGAATCTAAAAGGATTTTTAAAAAATGTTACAGTTATTACATGTATTAGAGATTTTACTAGTTAGCAAGCAAGGTTAAATATACCATTTGGATTTGACAACTTTTTCTTTGGAATAATTCGATTGGTATTAAAACCATTTGTTTGGAAGGTCTTAAAATCTTTTGAATCCTCATTTTCTGTTGATTAAGATAATTAAGAGAAAATTAATTAAAATTTTAAGCACACAAGTAACACAAGTAAAATAAAATTTAATTTACCAGAAGAATCTGATGCATCGGAAATAATAATTTCTTCTTTAATATACGATTCTTGATTTTCTTTTATGGGATTATTCACTGCAAAGTTTTATGATATGAATTTTTTTTCTAGTGAAAATATTTATTATATCATGTAAATAAATATTTACCGGACTTTACGTGAATTTTCGTTCTTCCTCCTTCTATTTTTCGCTTTATCTTTCTTCTTCGCCACTGTGTTGTTATATTTTCACTTATTATTTCGATATCTAAAATTATAAATGCAATATAAAGTAATTACAAATTAAATATAAAATCCATGTTTTTTTTTTTTCATTTTGATATGTACTCACCCGAGCCATCAGTGGCACCTAAATCGATTACTTCCATTTTGCTCGTACTATTTTCTCATTGCTGTCAATTCGGTATTTCTACAAATAGAAAATAACCCTTTTTATATCGTGCTTTTTGTTAATTCGATTTATCTTAGAGCAGTAGTACAATTAATAGATGATCGGTTAAAAATTGTTTCCTAAAATTTATATAAAAATATTCGCACATTGATTTATTGCTTTTTTTATCAAAAAATAGTTAATTTTATCTAACAAGGACAAACATAGCTTAACAATAAATACTAAATACATTCTAAATACTCTTTCAATTGAAAATAAAAAAGAAAACAGTCATACTTTGACATTCCGTCACTGCTCCAAAAATGGTATTAGTGTTACTCAAGCGTACAGATGCAGCAGCGGATCTATGCAGACAGAGCTTCCAGCCGCAGATGTTTTAGCCACTCCTCCCCCCCCCCCCCCGGCTATCCCCTGGCAATTTTCTTTTTTCTTTTCAATTCGTACAGGTAACTTAATATCACCTACCTACAGACTTCATTGCCCCCGAAAAAACTTACGTATTCCCAAAATGTCAAAATAGTTGATTCGATAATTCATTGTTACCGTAAAAAGGTACTCCCTCGCCGTAGAAGATCATCTCGACGTTCATCGAGTGTGAGTTGATGTGCGCTTAGGCACGCTTATTTGACGTTGCTCACATTTCCACCGAAGCTTGGGTGCTGAAAGACCGAAGCTTCCGTGAAGAAAATCGGAACGCAAGTAGTTTGTTTACACCAGCGGCTCAGCTACGATCATTTCGAGTTTCACGTGGGACTGCGACAGGTATACCGCACGTATTGCATTGAGTACGTTCGCTGCGTATACACTGTGTACGCAACGCTCCACCCTGCCAAACGAAATAATGTAGACAGAGAACTGAGCTACAAAATCAGTAGTTACGCGCAAGCGCAGTGCCGTAACTTCGTGCGCATTCTCCGAGAGTTTAATAACCCTTGAATTTAAGCGCGAAGATTTAAAGACGAACTTAAAAAAAAGGATTTGCATAAAACAAAATTCATTCTTTTATATTCATCTGTAAAATTTTTATACAAGTTTTATGTATATTTTCAATTTCTTAGTATTTAAAAAAAATATTATTCCTATATTTTATTAAAAAAAACTTCTAATTTTTCTTTCTATAGGTAACAAGCAAAATGTAAAAGGGTTACTTCACTATATTAAGACAACATTTATCAGAATCAAATTGTAAGTACTAATATTAACATTTAATGTATATACAATTTACTTTATTCATTCCGTAATAAGTAATTATTAATTAATTTATTTTACAATAATTCGGGCTTTATTGCCTTTAGGAGAATTGCATAAAAATTTAATTTGCTAACTAAAAACGCAATTAAAATTCAAATATTATAATATATACTAGACGTGCCCTTTTAGCTCTAATGTTGAATTAGATTTTACAATATAAGCAACTATTAACTTATATTTATCCAACATATTACGTTCCCCTATAGATCCATTAACCGCATTCGATAACAACATTTTTCTCCTCACTAAATCGTTTAGCATGTCTTCTCGATAATTTTCCCTTATGTGTGCAGGCATTCGATCGATGAATGGATCAAGAGCCGCAATAAGTCCTAGGTAAATAAAAAAGATCCTAGGTAATAATCAAGATAGATGTTATAAACAAATATCGACTTACTTTTCAGAGTTTCCATGCTGTAGGGAAAGTATTTTTCCCGAACGCTACAGTGAATTACTTTGAATCCGGTTTCTTTCAACATTTTTTTAAATGATGCCCTTGGAGATTTACTCGTTTGAAATACTGGTATATACTTTGGCAAATCCTGTTAAAAGAAAATTGTTATATCTTAAAAAATGATTTTCTTTTAAAATTGATTGATAATTATGTTACCTCCATGTACGGTTGGTATTGAGGATTTTTGTGCATTGACGAGAAACAGTCGTATAAACTATTATAAGCTAAAAATACTAACAGTCCCTTTCCTCCTGGTCGCAATAAATCAAAAATATTCTTACATGCAGTCCTAAAAATTGAGTTATATACTAATTGATAATTGAATTACTGAATTAACTATTATGGTAATTTTGGTAGAAACTTCAAATTGATTGTAAATTAAAAAATTTAATTTGTTTTTTTTTTTTTTTTTTTATTACCCAAGTTCTTGACACCAGTGCAAACAGTAAAAAGACACGGCATTGTCGTAAACATTAATTTGGTCGAAGGCAAGCTTATCACTTTCCACGTTGAGCAGACTAAATGAAAGACGTTCCTCTTCTTTGTGTTTATTTTTTGCGAAGTCAATCATTGTGCTTGACAGGTCGACACCTGAAATAAATATGTGAAATAAACTTCGTGAAGCGTTGTGCAAATAGTCAATAGTAAGTATTCTCCCAGATCTTGACTGATTGAGTTACATTTAATATCTCGATTGCAAACTAGTTTTCGAAAAAAATTGCTTTGTGACGCCCTCCGTAATGGTGCAAAGAATGTCCGGGTTCAATTTTAAGTCAGTCCATTCATAGTTTTAGCTGAAAATTGGTTGAGAAAATTGTAAATACTATGTGCAAATGCAACTTTTTTCAGCTCATTTTTCTTCTGGAGTTATAAACGGATTGACTTGAAATTGAAACCAGATATTATTTGCACTATAACGGAAAACATCAAAAAGTCAATTTTTCGAAAATTTGTTTTGATTTTTAAAAAATCAATGAAACGCTGATGCCGGTGTAACAGATTCCTAACCATAAGTACATACCGTCACGTACATACTATTTTCGCCTTTTTGAACTTACAATGCTGTCCAGTAAACATATTTAAACCGACGGAAAAAAATAGATTCTATTGTACCAAGGGTACAAATTTATAAATATCCTTGTTTTGCAAAATACAAGTTAAAATTATAAGTCACAAAAAGAAAAATAAAAGGCGCATTTACCGACGACGGTAGCATCAGCCGGTAACCAGGGCAAGAACACTTCTCGAGTGACGGTTGCAGGACCGCATCCGATGTCGATACATTTTCCGTGCATCTCTGCAATTTCGTCGCTGAACTCCTCGACGACTTCCGCGGCATCGTGCGCCTGCATTTCGTGTGCCACCAGATATTCCTTCACCTTGTTCATACTGTTCCGATTCTCCAATTTACTGTACTTAAGGTTTCTGTCGTTTGGTAGAGTATAGTACCACCATGGGAGAAATCGAAGCAATTAAACCTTGACGGTCTTTTATGATCGGAGCGCTTGCTACTTACGTATGTGTGACAATCTCACTACACTGCCCTTCGGCGAATCGTATTTATTCACGGAAGTTGGTATTTTTAAGCGAATATAGTGGAGATTTGAGTACACTCGCCATTTAGATTGTAAGAAATGATGTGTTAGCTAAAAATCGACGATTTTTGATTGTTGAACAGTGACTGCAAGTTTGCGTCTTAAATATCGATTTATTTAAGCACGAGTCACGTGACGCAGATATATTGCAGCAATTTCAATATCACTGTAATATCTCAAAATGTTGTTGGACTAATCAATTATGAGATAAGAAGTAGAAATATTGATGCAATCCGCACTTTGTGGATATTGTTAGCAAAACATAATAATGCGAAAATATTCTGCAAATAAAAATTACTCCAATATTTTGCAACAATAATTCAAAGTAGAGTATTGCGAGTATTGTAATGAAGATTTTAATTATCGCTACAATAAAATTGATAAGAGAAATATTGTGCAGATTTTATGCAATTTCATCTATTTTAGTTAATTTATTTCTCATGGTATAACAAATTAGAAATTTGATAAAAATAGAGCATTACCTATCATCATTCACCCGAATTACGCGATATTCAGCTTGTTCATCATCCGTTGCTACTTGATTTGAAATTTTTTAAATAAAATCAGTTAATAAATATTTTATGACCTTTACATCCTTCATCAGGTCAAATCAGTTGTCCAAATTAAATACTAAATTGCTTGTCAGATTTTGGAAACATTAATTTGTTTTCCGCACATTAATTAAATCGTTCAATTCCTGTTCCACATGCTTTTGGATCTCCGCTTGCTTCGATGTAATATGTCGGATTAAGGATATCTTTCTGTAATATCTACAGCTGCAAATATTGCACTGAAAATTAGGTTCCTTCCCACAGTATATCACATGAACCGATAGTCTCTTGTATTCTGCAAGCTGTTTCTGACAATTAGGACACTCGGATAATTTTGCGTGTTGTATTAAATGTTTGAGCATGCATTTTTATAGTGAGTCTGCAAGTTGCATTTTCGACAGAAAAAGGTCTCGTAAGGCACGCACTTGTAGTACACATTACCTTTTAACGAATCGTAAGTCGAGAATTTATCGTGACAATTGCCGCATTGAAATTTGTTAATGCTCTTGCTCCCTTACGGACATTTAGAACCGGTAAATTTGCCAGTAAAAGTCTCGTTGCACTCGTAATAGTGTGCCATGAAATATTTTTTTCTCGCGCCACCCAGTCGAAACCAAATTAAATTTTATGTGATTTGATTTAGTCGCAATAATAAACAAATTATCATAAGAATAACTGTATACTACCTTCGACGATTCGAATAACACGATAGTTATCACTCTCCTTCTCTGGTACTGCATGAACTGCAATTAAAAATCCTCTATTATATTAAGGAGCTTAATTCCAAGGGTTTTGTCGATAAACGACATTCCTGCAGACAATGGCTCCTCATTTTTTCCGGGAACACCGTCGGAATATTTTTGTAAGGACAGTGCCCTAGGTAGGTCTTCCAGTAAACGAGCTCCCGTTGTCCTGAGGGTTTTCCTGGGCACCTGGACATCGTCTTCAGGAACATCCTCTATTATATTAAGGAGCTTAATTCCAAGGTTTTAGTTTCCTATCACCTAAATTGTCGATAAACGACATTTCTGCAGTCGATGTCTCCTCATTTTTTCTAGGAATACCCTCGGAATTTTTTTGTATGGACAGTGCCCCGGGTGGGTTTCCCTGTAAACGAGCTCACGTCCTCCTGAGGGTGTTCCTGGACACCTGCACATCATCTCCAGGAATACCCTCGGAATTTTTTTGTATAGACAGTGCCCTGGGTGGATCTCCCTGTAAACGAGGTCCCGTCGTCCTGAGGGTGTTCCTGAGCACCTGGACATCATCACCAGGATCATCCTCTATTATATTAAGGAGCTTAATTCCAAGGTTTTTTTGTCGATAAGTGACATTCCTGCAGACGATGTCTCCTCATTTTTTCCAGGAACACCCTCGGAATTTTTTTTTTATGGACAGTGCCCCGGGTGGGTTTCCCTGTAAACGAGTTCCCGTCATCTTCAGGGTATTCCTGGACACCTGCACATCGCCTGAAGAAACATCCACTATTATATTAAGGAGCTTAATTCAAAGGTTTTTGTTTTCTGCCACCTAAATTGTCGTTAAACGACATTCCTGTTGACGATCTCTCATCATTTTTTCCGGGAACCCCCTGGGAATTTTTTTGTATAGACAGGGCCCAGGGTGGGTCTTCCTTTAAACGAGCTCCCGTCTTCCTGAGGGTGTTCCTGAGCACCTGGACATCATCTCCAGAAACATCCTCTATTATATTGAGGAGCTTAATTCGAAGGTTTTTCGATAAACGACATTCCTGCAGACAATGTCTTCCTATTTTTTCCAGGAACACTCTAAATTTTTTTGTATGGACAATGCCCCGGGTGGGTCTCCCTGTAAACGATCTCCCGTCGTCCTGAGGGTGTTTCTGGACACCTGGACATCGTCTCCAGGAACACCTTCTAAATTTTCTTTGTATGGACAGTGTCCCGCATGGGTCTCCCTAAAACCGATATCCCGTCGTTCTGAGGGTGTTCCTGGACACCTGGACATCGTCTACAGGAATACCCTCGGAATTTTTTCATGTGGACCGTGCCCGGGTTAATTTCCCTGTAGACGATCTCCTGACATCCTGGATCCTGGGGTAAAATGGCGCGGACCAAAATCGATCCTGGGGCAAAATTGGTCGGGGGCAAATATGTCCTAGGGCAAAATCGGGCAGGGGCAAAATGGGTCCTGGGGCAAAACGGGCCAGGGGAAACATGGGAATGAACATTTCAGATACGCCTTCAATTCTATTTGGTGCTATTTTCATATTTTAGTACCCTTTTATTAAAATAATTTTTGGAAGATAGATCAATAAAATCATTTTTAAATTTATTTCGTATCACGTAAACTTACAGTTATTTTACAAATCCGAATTTTTTAAAGATGAAAAGCATATTTCCTAGTATAATATATGTTGCGGATTCCGATTACAAGATAACTAATTTTGATTCTGTAGACTAATTCATCACACTACCATTAGAAGAATTGCTCGTTTTGAAGATAAAAGAATGTTGAATACTTTAGACAAGTTCTCTGGCGTCTGGCTTTTAAAAATCGAAGTCAAATTTTTAGATCGGCCTTACAATCAGTGATAACCTTCGAAGCTATTCTTGTGAGCAATATTATAATTTGTCTTAACTTTAAAGATAAAGCCGAAAATCTGCAGTAAATTTTACTGCATATGTTATCTAACTAGAAGTAGATATGAGATTTGAGATCGGATGCGTACGAAACTTTAGAGAATGTTTTGATGTACTATAACATATGATGAAATCCAAAAGAATTTGATCCAATAATCAACATTTTTAAAGTCACAAATATGTGAAGATTTTTTTTTATTATATAAAAAAATGTTTCATTTGCTTTACTGACAATAACTGATCTTCTTCAAATGTGTAGTTTCCAAATTTTTCTTTTTTATTCTAAAGTTACGAGGATTTATCTATAAACATAAAAATAAACGAATTAATTCATATCAAGTTGCTATTAGTAAATGTACTTTTTGTGCGTTTTACATCCCCTTAATATGTAAATCAGTTAAAGAATAAGAAATTTACCATCGTTTGATTGGGCATCATTTTCATTGCTTTTAAAATCTATTTCAAAATTGGTACTCTTTGTACACCGATGGAAATGAGCTGCTACAGCTCTAGAGTTCAAAAACTCCTTTTGACACTTTGAACACTTGGATAATTTTGAATGTGCCTTTACGTGACTGAGTATTTGTCCTGTAGTGACACACTGGTGGTTGAATTTTCGACAGGTGAACGTCTCGTAAGGCATGCACTTGAAGTACAAGTGATATTTTAATTTGTTTAAACGCGGATACTCAGCTTGACATTTGCCACATTGAAACTTTAAACAGTTCTTGCCGCATTTCAGACATTCCGAATATAATGTTCCACTGAAAGTCTCGTTGCAGTTGTAACAGGATGCTGTCAAATATTTACTTCTCGTACCATCTATTTTAAATAAAATTATGATTTCTGTAATTTTGTATTATTTAGTCATGATAGTAAACCAATTATAAATAAAATAATGTTATACTACCGTTGTCAATTTGAGTAACTAGATATTCATCATTTTCTGCTTCTGCATGACCTGCAATTAAAACAATTTTTAAGCAAGTCGTACTTGTAAAGCTTTGAAAGATCGATTCAAATGCATTCATTATAAATAAAGATTTATATCAAATAAACTAATTTATATTATTTATTCTAGTATCATTTTTATTGAGTTTGGTAGCTTAAAACAACAATACTTGTTAACTGTTTCGATGATAAAATGTTTCTCTTTCCAGATTACAATTTTTCGTTTTAATAAAGAATATAATGATAAATTATTCAATAAAATTAATAAGCTACAAGGTTCAGATTCTTATCTAAATTGAAAATCAATTTCATACAAAGAAAATTTACCATCATTTGTCTTAGTGTCAGTTTCATTCAGATGAGAATCGATCCGCAAACTGGAATTCTTTTTACAGCGAGTATGAAAATGAATTGCAGCACCTTTGGCGTCGACAAACTGTTTTCCACACTTAATACACTTGGATGACTTAGTGTGAATCTTTACGTGATGGTCCAATTGTTTTTTGTAGTGAGTTTGGTAGTCACATTTACGACAGAAATAGGTTGCATGCGGCACGCAGTTCTGCATATGGTATTGACACTGCTTAGAGCATGAAAATTGTTTTTGACATTTCCCGCATTTAAAAATGCCATAATTCTTTTTGCATTTCAGGCATTTTGTACGCGACGTAGTAGAAGTTTCATTACAGTGAGAGCAGTACGCTAACAAGTAGTTTTTCCGTACTCCGTCTAAATTTAACAAAAGATTGTTTTATGTTACTGTTTTGTTTAATTTATTCTCGGTTTTAGAAAGCAAAATATGATGAATAAAACGGCCCACTTGCCATTGTTTTCGAACCACGTGATAGTCAACATCTTCCGCACCATCTACAATGAATATTATTGAATTAAGAACGATGATGTTTTCAAAACATCTCTTCACATAAATTAGTTTGAACTAAAAATCAATATTAGATAATTTATATTTACAATTCTTGATATGAGCTGCAGTATTATATAAAGTGCAATAGTACTTCAAATGGATTCTAAGGGTATTAATTGACGAGTATTGCACTTGACATTTTCCACACCGAAATATTTCATACTTCTTATTACATTTCGAGCAATTGGAATGCGAATTGCAGATGGAAGTTTCATTGCAGTTATTGCAACATGCTATCAAATATGTTGATATCTCACCATCTAGTTTGGATAGCATAATATTTTTTACAATGTTTTTATTCACGGTAGCATAAACACGCTATGATGAAAATAATAGTACATACCATGATTATCATCGTGTACGGGAACAACATGATAATCACATCTTTCCTCATCTATAAAAAAAGGTAGTTGCAATGAATAATATTACAGTAAGCATAACTTAATATACCATAAAATCTGAGTGAATAAAAAACAGCATTTTTAATGAAAATCAAGTCAAGGAAAAGAATCTTACCAACATTAGACGAGCCTTTATCACTAACAGTAAGTTCGGTATCTATAAAAATGATTTTTATAAATAGTGTAATTTAATTAAGCATAATTTAAAAAGGTTTAAAATGATCACTACTAGAACTCATTTTAAATAATGATCAACAAAATCAATAAAAAGATAAAGAAGATTAAAGAAAAAGAATGATTACCATTAATTGACTCGGCGTTTTGCTCACTGAATTCGCTACTTATTCTGGAAATCTTATTATATTGATAGGGATGATCTATTGTACCCTTGCAGGTTGCAAACTGTGTCTTAGATTGACGGAACTTGGTGGACTTTGCATGCAATTTTAAGTGTTCGAGCATTTCATATTTCAAGTGACACTGGTAGTTGCATTTTTTACAGCAGTACTTTTCGTATGGCATGCACTTATAGTCGAGATGATTTTTTAAGCTCAACAGATCCGAATACTGGATAAGACATTTGCCACATTGAAACATTTTATAATTTTTCTTGCATTTTGGGCATTTTGAACTCTCGACGTCACCAACGGAAGATTCATTGCAGTTATAACAATGCGAGATAAAATTTTTCTTTCTTACATCATCTGCAATTTAATGAAATTTAATCAGTGCATTGTTTAATTTTTATTTTGCTATAATTTTCATTTCACGTCTGCTAAATTCTTCGATATTTTAATATTGTTAAATCTACTTATGGACAGTCTGTAATTCCCAAAGAAGTAAAGGTATATACTCACCATTATTGATGCGAGTTACTTGATATTCAGTCTCTTCATCATCCGATATTGCTTGATCTATAATTATTAAATTTTTAAAAAGATTAAAATTTGTACAAATAAAATCTCATAACGTGAAAGAAATAAAGGAAGTTTTCATTTTAATAGATTTGTTTCGCATAATTTTTTCTTTCCCCTTACGAGAAAAAATTGATGCACAACTATCATTATATTCTTTTAAAAACAGTTATAACTTATTTAAATCAAATTAGTCTTTTTTTCCTTTTAAAGGTTTAATTGGTTTTCAGTTATACTACACTCACTTTAATTCCAAAACTAACGTGCAAGTAATAGTTTTATGTGATTTTGAATCATATTGAAAGCGTAAAATATAAATAAAAGAATAAAATAAAATCATGTTCTAGATTTAGAAAGCAAAATGTTTACATTAATACCTGCCCAACTTCTTTAAAAGCTCATACCTTCTTTACCGACATCCGATATGATTTCGGAGTGAACTTGAATACCCTTTTTCTTTCCACAAAATGCTATATGATTCACTCGTGATCCAGCATTTCCAAATTCACTTCGCCCACAATGCGGACAGGTGGTTGGTATTTCATGGCTTTTCAAATGTGATAACATCCTACTTTTAAAGGGACATTGATAATCACATTTAAGACACAGAAAAAGTAGGGCAGGTTGACATTCATAGACGTGCCACTTAATGTTATTAATATTCGAAAACTTGGCATTGCAGCAACTACATTCATATTCGTTATAAGCCTGATTGCATGTGTGACATCTTTTCATAGAATTGCGTCCAAACTGTTTACATTTACGGCAGTACCCTTTTATTAACTTCAGCTGTGAACCTTCTACGAATTCAGTAATGTTAAGTATAATTTTGTTTTAACCAAAATATAAGTAATATAGAGGGAAGCAAATAAAAAATACCAGGAAACCTAAAAACAGCGATTTGGAAGACAACTTGACTGTGAATTGACCTTGACACTTACCAGAAGAGTATCACTTATTTGGATCACGGATGTTTTTGAAACTTTGAGCATCAATTTTTAATACACAGCCCCTCATATTAACGGTCTTTTCCTTATCTTACCTTTGATTTTTTTCTGTACGTTCTAGAAAATATGAGAGTAGAATTATTCACAAGTAATGAAATGCAAAGTTTAAGAGTAAAATCACTTTAGAGGCATAGAGCGTTAGACTTTATTATTTTGGCTTTCTTCATATTTTGGCATAAGAAAACCACGCTCAAAGTTTCAAAAAAATCCGTATCCCAAGAAAGTGATACTGTCCTGATTAGTATGAATAAATATAGAATTATAAAGCACGCCGATATAAATCAATTTTTTCTTGGAATATTATCTAATATTTTGAATAACCTCCAATGTGGTTGTCACCTATTTATTTTATGCTTCTTCAAATGTAATTTAGAGTTCCCAGCATATTTTTTATTTTTATTAATAAATTTAGTGTCGCAAATATCACTAACCATATTTTTTCTGAATGACTCGGTACTGCAGCTCGTTATCATTCGATTCTGTTAAATCTGACATAACGACATAATAGAAAAACATGCAATGGAATTCCTTTTTGACAAAAGGTAGCAAAAAGTGATTATTATGTATTTAAACCTTACCATTATTCGATTTAGCGTCAGTTATTTCCTGTTCAAAGTTCTGCTCTGTTTCACTCTCGTCATCTTTTAAATCTGTATCAGTATCTCTGGCCTTATCGATTTCGGAAATCCAGTGTCTGACGGAGTGCAATTTGAGCACTAATTGTTCAGGTAATCTTTCCAAGATCACGCGTCCATTAATTAATTGATAAATAAGTTTTGATACATCCACATATATTTCGGAAGGCATTTTCGGCAGAAGGGCAATCTATTAAAAACAATAAAATAATTATTAAACCAAAAATGGAAGTTAACACTTGGCTCGTCGTGGTCAATTTTTTTCATCTTAATTAAACCAAAAAGTTTTCTCTATGACGGATATAAAAGTAATACGTAACCTTGGTCATCTTCAAAATAAAAACTTGATAAATCCCAATTTTGAAGATATATTTTTAATAGATAAAATTTATATAAATAAAATATATTTATTTCGATAAATATGCTACTGCAAAGAAAATAATACAGAATAATAAATCTTGTTCTGTGCTAGATTCGTACTACAATTAGAGCATCGGTATAGCTGATTAGTTCATATGTTTACCTACGGTAACGCATGCGCAAAGCAAAATCCAGTTAAATATGATTTTATACCCACTATTTGTTAATTATCTATTTACGCGTATTACAGGGTATTTTAAACGAATAACTTCTCAGCTTAGCTATTATGCTTAAGAGCGAGAGGCTGTGCATTTCAGAAATGATTAAAAGATTTCCAAATGATCTCCTACGATTTCAAGATATACATATACGTTGATTTTACGTTAAGGATATCGATTTCGTATGAAAAACGGGCACAGTTTAAGCAATGTTTTCACTTTTTAGAAACAGTTACTTAAATTTCAAAAAGGTTTAATGTAAATAAATATGGGAGTGAATAGGGTGCAGTAAATGAAAAAAATGGTTTGATTTTAATTTACCAAACCTTTTATATTTTAAAATAATTCTAACAAAACCATTTTTTTAAATCGTTAAGTTGATTGTATTTGAAATTTTAAAAACAATTATATTTCACGTCATACGAAAATACACCTATTTTACAAGTACATGTTTTATATTTATTGCCTAGCGGGACGAAAGGACCACATTCCCTCTCGGCGTCGATTCGAGAATGTAGTATTTTCGCCCTCGCTAGACAATAAAAATAATATACGCACCACAGAAGGAAATAAAGAAAGCCTCAAATCGTTTCATTCTTTATATTCATTATATTAGTAATCTATTCCCAGACTCGGAGGAATATTCACAGGTTTAATATTTTAACAAGATGTAAGACAAAGATTTTTTTATGCACTATTTATTTTGTTTTCGAAATTTTATACAAATATATAAGACTCTCTTTTAAAATAGATCGATAATATTTTGCGAAAGAATGATCGTTCCTAAACACTTTGTACTAACACAGTAAAACAAACTGTAATCATCATATCCTGTTACCACTGTGCTTCTTACTTATATGTCTCAAAATGTACTTTTTGGCGGTGCGTGTACATTTGCATATCTTGCAGTGGTATAAGATCTTTCCAAAGCAGGAATAGCGTACATGATTTCTCACCTTGCCGTAATCAGGAAAAGTCGTTTCGCACTTGTTGCAGCAGTAGTGCAGTTTCCCCTCGCAAAAGAGACAGTTCATGCGCCTCTTTGATTTTGTATGTAGTCTGTTGCAGTCCACGCAAAAGCGTCTAACCATAGTTTTCGAATCTGAAAATATACAAAAATGTGGATTACATATTTGTTTTACAGAAAGTATTTTTAACAGAAAGTATAGACAAAAAAGGTTACTAGTTGCAGTAGTGGTTTTAATGTTCTCGCAGATTATCATTATCGAAAAATTTTCAACAGTTTCTTGTAAAGTTTACTAAAAGTGTAAGAAGTGCCGTCATGAAACACAGTAAAATTTCTTTAGGTATTTAATAAATGTTCCAAAAAATATAACAATTTTTCAAATAATAATAGCCTAAGACAGCATGAAAAAAAAGCAGAGCGTTGTAATTTTTGGCAGTGCATTTTTTTATACTGAGAAAAACATTTTATAATAATTTACTACAAATGTAATAAAAATTGCTATTAATAATTATAATAATGGAGGGACATAATACTTAATATCAACCAAAAATTACTATTGTAAAATTTACTACGTTTTATAGTAATATTCTGTCTAAATCGAGTAAATCGTCCAATTACTATAAATATAGCAAAATTTACTAAACCTTTTCTCAGTATATATAGTATGCTACAATACTTACCCATTTTTATTTTGTCAATTGTGTATGGTAGGTCTTTCAGGTTGTTTGGCATCTTCTTTTTGACAACTGTGAATTGAAATGAAAATAATTGAATTAGATATTTGATGATAATTTACAAATTGGTAATTTTTATTTTATTTTTTTATATTTTTTATCTATGAAATTTAATTAGTATTAATAATTGATTACTATGGTATGTAGTGTAGTAAAATTTTAATGGTAAATATGTAAATAATGATTTTAATGTAGGGATTAAAGAGTTAACCAGAAGCTTTACAATAAGGAATTGCTCTGCATGGGTCCCTTTGGGGAGTTCACGGTGTCTAAACAGAATATTACCTCAAACTGAATTCTGCTTTTGTTAAACGCGTAAAATAAAATTACCTTCTATTTGATTGCGAAGTTTATAAGCTTTTTCTTTTCTTTCAACTGTCACAAATTTTGCGTGCATCTTCTCAATATGTTGCTTCATCATCGATGGACGGTAAGTTCTGTGAGGACAGTATGGGCACTTCATCTTTGGCTTTTTCTGACAGAATATCGTGTGTTCCCTAAGTCCAATTTTATTCACGAATACTCTGCCGCACTTGGAACAATCTAATTTCGTCGCCACTTCTTCGGGTGGCGGTTCGCTCACAGTTTCCGGGTGCTTCGCTCTGAAATGAATCAGCAGACTTTGTTTGTTGGTCGTTGTGAAGGAACACAAATCGCATCGAATCAGTTCATCCTGAGGCTCGGATTTTGATTCTCCGACGCTGGAATGTGTCTGATGGTTGTGCACGTGAATCTGCATTTCGACAGCTTTGAAGCACTTGAAATCGCACTTGTTACAGTGATATTCTGTTAATGGATTACACGTCTTGTACAGATGTGTTTTTAAGGCTGCAAAGTTCGAGTAACTCCGGTTGCATTTGCCACATTTGAAAATGGTATACCTCCTGCAGCATTCTTTACACTTAGTGCAGGTGTGGCTGACGCCTACGATTTTCTTATCGCAGTGTTCGCAGTATGCCAACATCAGTTCTTTCATCGCTCCGCCTGCAATCAACCAAAAATAGAAGATTGTCATTTTATATTTCTCGGTGAAATAAACGAAATAGATGATAAGTATATTCTTCGGTGACATAAAATTCATGCGCGCAGAGATATTGGGTGTAATATTTTTTACCCGGGAGTGCATACGTGTAACAAATTGCTAAAGTACTATATGTGATCACACTAAATTTGCAAAATCTTAATTTGTAATCGACATTTTTCAATTTCTCAACAAGAAACATCGTTATGCTTTAATTTATAAGGTAGTTTACTGCTCCCCCCCCCCCTTTCTGGGAGTGGGGGGTTGAAGTCTGGTCTTTCGGGGTTGCTATTAGGTCGAAAAACACTCCTACCCACCCCCCTCCTCAGTAAATTGTCGAACTCTGCTCACATGTTCCACGTATATATCCCGGGACCACCGAATGGTATCGCTGATCATGAGTCTCCTCATCATTCGAGCATAATAGATGGAAATGCTTGACCCGTTCGTTGTAGGCATTCCATTTTCCGAGGGCGCCCACGATAAAACCCTCCACCCTAACGTCATAGCCAAGGCCCGTCAGTTGATCAGCTAACGGCTAATATTTTGTTAGCTTTTGCTGACGGGCCTACTGGAAGGCTTCCAAACAATTTTCGAATGGAATGGCTACGTCGATCAGGGTAATGCGGCGGCCGACTTCGTCGCGAACGACGATGTCAGGTCTTA